>QTSX02002943.1:0-288582 GCA_014839935.2 Entomophthora muscae
ATTTTTGTTTATTTTAATCTTTCATTATTTTAATATTTGAAATTTTAAATCAAAAGTAAATATTTAAGTATTATAAGTTAATTACCTTGTTTTTTATGATTTTTGTATTTGAATTGTTGTTGTTGTTTGTTCTGTTGTTTTCTCTTACTTCTATATATGTATCTACTTTTAAAGTTAGAATATTTTCACTCACTTACCTTTCAAAACCCCTGCTTGTGTTGTTGCCACTCCCCCATGTTTACGTTGTTGATCTGCAGGTTTACTGGGTTTCTGTTTCCTCATTTTCCTCCAGGTTCTTTCTCAAACTTCTTCAGTTATCCTGTCCTTGGCTGTATTCCCATGTCAATCAGTTTTAACTGAATAAGAATTAACTATAAATAAAGAGCTTGTGAAGAGTAGGCTTTAAGCCAAAATTCTAAGTGATTTCTTCCCTTCAACTTCTACAATTTTTAACTTCAGATTTGTAATTTTAAGAATTTTGTTTTTTTAAATTCATTTTTTAGTTTAACTTTCCCTTTTCTTAACTTCAATTGAACTTGTAAAACAACAAGCCTTAGGCTTGTTGTATCCATTTTTTTCCCTTAAAGAATCTTTCAATAGTTATATGTATCAATTTGCCAATGGTGAATATCCTAATATTGATATTCCCTTAGTTATGAATTGTTCACTATTGAACACTTTATTTTATCTTCCTTGTTTAGGGTTTTTACACTCTATTACTCCATTTGTGACACAATATAGGTTTTTAGCAGGGTTCTGTAAAATTATCTTACAGACAGTTCCTACATTCTTATATCTTTTAAATTTGAATCCTAATGCCTTGCACGCTTTAGTCTATAACCTTGCACCATTATGGGCAAGACCTTACATTTTGTATGCTTCCCTTAACCACAGCAAGCACCCTGCAGGTGGTGAATATTCCCTATCTTTAGCTTCAATATTTGAAACTTATTCATATTCTGTTGAATTATTTTATTTATTTGGTTTTTATTTTAAAGTTTTACAGGGGCTACCAGTGACTGGTAACCTCCGTAGAACCAACTTGGCGTAAAAGCCGCCACTTCTGCATCCTTGTCCCCATTCTTAGTGATAACTAAAATAAATATAAGTAAAACAAAAAGACTTACTAATTGTTTTCCCTGCGGCCCCCTCAGCCACAGGCACCACCTCAGCAAACTTCATAAGTGTTGGCTGCTCTTCATTAATTTTCCTAGGCTTAATTTTTGTTATCTTTCTTGCAACTTGTGTTTATTCTTGGTTTTCATTTGATAAATTTTCTGTATTTCTTGAAGCGCTCCTGCTTCTTGACTGAGTTTTGTTTTCATCTGGTTCCATTTGGTTGGTTTCCTCTTCATTGGTGTTGATTTCCTTTTGAATTTCTTTTCCTTTGATTAGTTTGATCTTATTGTTTTCTTTGGCTCCCTGCCAGAACTCCCACAAATTGTAGGCCGTGTTGTTGAACTTCAGACTTGATAAAATTGTTCCCTGTAGATTAAGTAATGCTTCTTTGTTCTTTTCATCTATAATATTTCCCAATTTATCCAGAGCATTTTCTTTTGACTGGATTAGTGGCTGGCCCTTGTTACCCATCTTTCCTGTCACTATTTACCTGATATTTCTTTCTATTTCAACAACCTTTTGAAGGTGTGCTTCTAATTTGTTGGTCAAGTTATAGATTGTTACATTTTGTTTGAATTCCATCAAAAAACTGGTTTTTATAGTACTATCTTCAATGCATACATATTTTTCATTATCAATAATCAATTAGAGCCACAAATATAAATATTGCATTAGAATATTGCAATTAGACGTCAATTCTTGATATTTTGATATTATGTGCATAACTCAATGCATATTGTTTAATAAACTCATTGTAAACAAGGCCTTTTTCATTATAATTTATATAAATGGACTGTGATTATATTAGAGAGTCATTAACACTTAGTACAAATATTGATACATAGTGCATTTTACAGCCTGTATATTTGCCTATTGGTAATTTTTCTGTAAACTTTTAATCAGATTTTGTGAGGCAATAATAATGTAATAGGTTAATAAATTAATGTTTATTGTCATTAATTGGCTTATTTTATTTTCTGTGGCAATTGTTCATTTTCTGATATTTACACACTAGTATCCAATTGGTTGGTTTCACATCCAATTGGATACTAGTGTGTAAATATCATAAAATGCACAATTGCCACAGCAAATAAAATCAACCAATTAATGTTTATTACCATTAATTTATTAACCCATTACATTATTATTACCTCGCAAAATCTGACTAAAAAGTTTATAGAATTATTACCAATAGGTAAATATACAGGCTGTAAAATGCACTAATTTTCAATATTTTTACTAAGTGTTAATGACTCTCTAATATAATCACAGTCCATTTATATAAATTATAATGAAAAAGGCCTCGTTTACAATGAGTTTATTAAGCAATATGCATTGAGTTATGCACATAATATCAAAATATCATGAGTTGACGTCTAATTGCAATATTCTAATGCAATATTTATATTTGTGGCTCTAATTGATTATTGATAATGAAAAAAAATAATGCAAATAATTGAATGTTACCACATCAAATGTATAACACATTTTTTAAATATGGAAAATGCTAACAATGTAAAAGAAATATTGTTAATTGTGAATTGAAAGAGAAATATTAATTTTAATAAGTTGTCACAAAGAAAAGATTTATTTACACATCAAAGGACAAGTAGGAGAGGGAATGGGCGGAATAAATGCTACCTTCATCTGCGCCTGTGAAAGGGACAACATCAGAGATAGTGGGGAGGAAATGAGTGGTGGTTTGGGAGTCAGGTTTGGAAGGCAGGTGGCTTGATCTTGATGGGGGTTGAGGAGGCAGGGTTTTTTGACTGGGAAGAGGCTACAAGAGCTGATTGCTTTAATTGCTTGAATTCTTCTTCCATCACATATGCAGGCTCAACAAAACAAATGGATGGTCATGGGGGGAGGCAGGAGTCCTTTCTAAACTTGTCACTATCACTTGCATAGAAGATAATGAGATCTGATAAGTCCTGGACAAATACAGAAGGGAAAAGCCCACACCTCTTCTTAATTCAGGAGCACAGTTCATTGTAGGTGGCAGGCTTTGAGCGCCTGAGAGCAGAACCAAAATTTTAAAGACATACTCCTGCAAGATGCATGTCAGCGTGGTTGGTGGGGTAGGACCAACAGGTATGCCCCGTAGCCTGATTTCTTGGGCTGCCCACTCACGCTGTTCCATCTCAGCACTCAGTACAACTGTGTATACAGCTTGTTGGGTAGCCCACTCCTCCAGCATGTTCTTGAGCTCTGTCTGGTAGGCATACCCATCTTCAGTGTTTGATATTGACAAGTAATGATTGACATCCAATGGGGAAACTGCCAATAAACCCCCAACAAATTGATACAGGATTGGGCCGCGCTTGTAGACGTCAGATTGGATGTGCTTTTCCCCAAAGTCTTGGATACTTGCCAAAATCTTGGGATACAACAAGAAAATGACGTCATTATGGGCCCTCATTGCCCTTCCTTTGATAAAATTAATAATGGTTGCATTGTACGGGCTGGTATCCACCAAATTGGGGCCACTGAGAACCTGATTGGACAAGATTCTAGCAGCAAACATGTGACCGTATTACAGTCACTGCTGAGTATTTAGCCAAATAAATGCTCCAAAATATAAATATGTTCTGTTTTTGCTGTTTATTACATATAGATAGGTTTGTTTGGAATTCTTGAGGGAAAGGTTCCTAGAAACTGGATATCTATGTTTAATAAAAGAACAGAATATGGATGTTTAGTTAGGTTAGGCTAACTAAAAGAATTGAGGCAAGATTGGCCAAATCAATCTTGGAGACTAGGTGTCTCAAAATGGGTTGATTAATTAGGAAGATTAATTAATAAATACAGGATATAATTAATGAGGATTTAATTATATTAAAATGGCCTTGACTTTGTCAAGAAGTTTGGTTAAGGTTAACCATGGGAAAGCCCCTGGAATTTGGGTTAAAAGCGCTGTGTTGGCAAATTTATTGGGTTAGAGGCGCCGCTGCACCAGCTAATGAATTTGAGATGTGCTAAGGCGCTGCCTGGGGAAATTGCTGGGCGCCGCAGTGGCGCCTGGTTTGAGTTTTGAAGCAGTTTAATGGGTTTTAAAGGCAAAAAACCATTAAATGCAAAAATAACTAAATAAAGGCAAGGATGCCTAGGAATTCAGGTTTGATCAGCTGGTTCCCAGTTAGAACGCTGATAGCTGAGTTTAGGATGTGCAATCCACAGGGGTTTGGCGCTGGGAGCTGGGGAAGCTCCATGCCAAATTGGTACATTGGTTTGAATGAAGTCAGGTGACTTCTGCCCATTGTAGGTCAATTCTCATAGGTTGAGAATTGTTGGTGATCTTTCAGGTAAAGATCTATGTTGGATGACTTGAATGTCATAGATCACATGACGCAAATCATTGGTTGATTCAGGAACCAGAGGGGTTTTCAGCCATGTATGCCCCAAATGGTATATAAGCAAAAACAGTTAAACATTAATAAAATATATTCATTGTTGGTTTTGACGCTTTCCCCTCACCTATTTTTCAATTGTCATGCCTTCTTTGTTAAAATTTGAGAGAGCCAAGTTTGGGGTCCTTTGTTTGGAAACCGCTGCTGCAAGAAAGGAGGTTCCTACAAGTACATTGGAAGAAGCTTGGACCAGCCTGGAGGTCACTAAGACTGTTCCTGCCAAATCTTTAGTAGAAGTAAAGGCTGCATTCAAAGAGCTGTATTCTAATTACTTTGCAAAGGAAGGGACTCCTGTCCAAGGGAACCAAATTTATGCTTGGGATGCTTGGAACTTGTTGGTAGGATGGGATGAAATCTTGCAACAAGTAAAAGAGATGGTAAATTGTGAAATTGAGGCGTTGAGAGCACAAGAGGGAAAAAGCGTTGAAATCATGGTTCATTGGCAGGATGACAATAAAGTGTTATCCAAAAAAATTGCCTCCCTGGAGGCAAAGCTCCTCAAAGCTTTGTCCCAGGAAGGTAACAGCAATAAGATTCAAGGGCAGGATAATGGCAGGATGGACTGGTTAGGCCTGGATCCGTCACAAAACATAACTCTGTGCATCCACAAATTCACCATTCTCTTATTGGTGAAAATTCTATGGAGTCCCAGTTGGAGACAGACCTGGACCAGGGGCATCTACAGATCACATTCCATGATAGCCATCATGAGAGGGTGGTCTTTTTCACCTTCAGTTGAATTATGGGTATCAGTTGGGGTCTTCTTGGGAGGGAGCCAAAATTGGCATGGGCTTGCAGGTTTGCAGCCACAGTGGACTTTGCAAAACCCATTGTGGATGCAATTTCCCCAAGGGACATAAGCATCCCTTGCTTTTCAATCATTTCAAGCACAATCTCTGGAATGATCAATTTTCTTCTGAATCATGCAGACTGATTAGCTGGAGGAGGGATGTATCCATCTTGGGAAATGGACATTGCCATCTGATTAGCTTTTTCTTGATTCAGGGTTTTCTGGGTGACTGTCAGGGATCTAGTCTTGAGCAGCTGGCCCGTTGTTTTTCAGGGGTAACTTGGGCCAGGTTTTTTGCGGGCAAAATTCACCACAAGAAATGAGCTAACTTAAAAAGGTAGGAGACCAATTTGCCCACCCAGGACCACGGGCTGGCAGTCAGGATTATAGTATCAATCACCCCTGTGAGGGTGATGTACACAATCCCAAACAGCTTACCAGTGTGGTTGGTCAGAAGGTTGGGTGAGGAAGTGGGCATAAGTTTGGGGGTCACAGGTGGTTCCATGGGAAAGTTGTAAGCAGGGAAGTAGTTGAATTTCCCTCTAAACAAATTGGGTGTTGAGAATATCCACAGGCCTTGACAGTTGTATATAACTGCATACTGTGTACAGGCCAAGGGATCTAGTTCAAGGATCTTTTCTGGGGTGTAATCCTTATATTCAGGTTTTAGAGGGTACTCTGTGAAGTGAACGGAACCAAAAGGAACACCTGGAGGACAGAAAACTGTGGGCAGCAGGACAGGAGGACTGGAAGATCTCATACTGAATTGGTAGATAGAAAATACAAAATAAGGCAATAGCTGTGTGAGCCAAAATAACATAACCTTTATTCAAAAATGGTGATAAGGTTTAAGCGCGGAATCTATAGGCATATATAGAATCCTACCTCCAAACTTAGTGTTTCCCAGGATGGTTTCATCAAAATATCAGGAAAAATATGGGCAGGTGGCCAGGAGGCCCGGGTGTGAGAGCGGTGAAATGACACCTCGGCTGGGTGTTCTCTCATTGGTCAGACTGTCCAAATTGGTCACTTGATTTTCTTGATTTTTGGCTGTGGTCACAGGGTTGGACCTAAAGCCTGTGATTTCTCTTGGAAGAGGAATTTGATTGGTCATCCAAGAGGACTTCAGATTCATGAAGTTCACAGAGGAACTTTCTCTGCCTCCATTAGGCAATCTGAGAAGTTCCTCCTCAGGCACCATCATAATTGAACCTGCAGAGGTTTTCTGGCTTCAGGAATTAGCAGGGGCTCCAGCTTGTAGAGGCTCTATCTCAGAAAAACGTGGGTGGGTGGGCCCTCGGTCCATGGGGCTGGCAGCTTGCAGAAATTGAGGTTCAGGGTTCAAATCCTGCCCTTGGGCCTGGGTTTCCAGGGGTAAAGGATTGTCAATCCTGACAGTGACCCCATGGCTCACTTGGCCAATTCTGGATGCTATTGTTGATACACAATCTGGGTTAGCAGCTGCCTGTGTGTGATGGGCAAACAGGGCCATGATGGAAGACACAGGAGAAAGAATACACTCCTGGGTAGTGCTTGGGGAGGGGCCTGCAGGTTGGGTGTGACCATAGACAGAGGCTTCACTATTGGAAGACCCAGTGTGGCCCTGCATAATTTTTTCAAGGCCAGGGAACAGCTTGATGACTTGGTTGTTGTTGAAAGAAGACATAATAAATTTTTATTAAAAAATTTTAAACTCAAAAAGAGACATGTATATTTTAGTTAATTTTATTATTAAGTATGTTAAGTTGGTGGATATTACAATCTAAATTTTAGCCGCCCTCAAATGGAATAGGGTGATTTTTGGGAATGCCTATGATTCTTAAAAGAATTAGCACAAATCCACTCTAGATTATTTATTATTCTTTTTGAGACACCTATAAAGTATATTTATTTCAAATTTACCTCATTTTTTATTTGAAATTGGTTCTTGGATTTGACAATCCCACAATTTCAGATTTGTACAGTTTTACATGATGTCTATGATTCATTTAAAATACAGGAAATCTCAAATTGTACATTAGAATCCCACATTTCTGATTCATGTATCCCGCATTTGTTTGCTGAGTTTTGTCTTGTTAGTTGAGTTATCTGTTCAAGGGATTTGAAATTTGCCAATTTAAATAAATCAAAAAAAATTCAAACTAAATGGTTGATTTTATTAAATATTTTAATTTTCACTCAGCTGAGTTGCCCGCAAAAGTGATTCAAAATTTGGACCAAGGATTTGACAATCCCGCATTTTTACGCTCAGGTTCTGAATTTACAGTAGCTTTTGGGGCCCAGAACAGGCCCTGCAGCTGCCACCAGGGCAGGAATGATTCCCGCGCCTGGTTTTTTGCTTTTCAAAGCAAATCCAGGTGCAGGCAAATCTCCCCCGCCCGCTAACCCCGCCTGGTGGCTAGGAGCGGGTTCAATTCCCGCCCAGGGCTTTGAAACTGTTACTTTTGTAACACCTATATCTTTACCTTTTAAATCAAACCAACTGAACAAATGATAATTTATTAAAATTGAAATGTTTTTAGCTGCCCAAGAAACATATGAATCAAAGCCACACAGCACTAATAGAGATTGTTAAAAACATAGGCAAACTATGACAAATTCAAAACACTTGTGTGCCCTGATTGATTACAGTAGGTGTGGGTATCAAATAATTGCAAATTGTGTTGCAACCAATCTACATCCATCACAATATGTTTTGTAGCTTTGACAGTTGGTCACAAATTATTTTATGAGCTTTAAGTCACATCACAATTCATGCAGATATGTTTTGTAATTTTACGGGTAGGTCACAATTGCAATTGCCAGATTTGGTGGTATGTTCCTAAAGTCATAGCACAGTCTACATTAACTGTGCTATGACCAATCATAGTTATACTAGCTATTTCTTTTGGCTGGTATATTTTTTATATCTCTAAATAAAAGGCAATAATTCAAAATTAAGTGAAGTAACTATAGCTTAAAGTTATCATTGTGAGATATTGATCATTGAAGTTTTTAATAAATCATCAGTTAAAAAAGGTTTGCAATTTGAGGCTGCCCAGTTTTACCTCCAGTGCCTTACACAAAATGAAGCCGTGTGTTCCATCCCTGAAATACATTACAGTTTTATATCTTGTGCTTTTTGCAAAGTAAAATCACCTATATCATCTTTAAGAACTATATTATGACTCATATTTTGTAAACACACAATAGAGTGAGGCATAAACTGTGACCTGCTCTGAAAGCTGCAATGCAAACCTGCATGTATTGCTAAATGACATAAAGTCAAAAAACTGGCTTTTGGATGTTTTGCATCAAGATCACACGATTGCTGTGACCAACCCAACCCTATGGTTGGCACAACTCTAAGAATCTAGATCCAAGTAGGGGTTGAACCATGAGCTAAATCAGGCTGGAAGTACAGACAAACACTTTTATTTAAGCTAACTGGGATCATTAAATTCTCCAAAAGAACAACTCAAGCCAGCAATAGAAATTAATTAAAGCTCCAACTTGCTTCTGGGAAGAACACTGAGGTGAAAAGGTTCAGCTCTTACAGCTGGGTAGTGTTAAGCTCACTCCCATACCCCAATACCACACTACCAGCACAGTTAAGCCGGTTGGTATGACGCTGCTGGGCATCCCGGCGGCCAAAGGCCTTGAGGCAGTTAGGACATTTGAAAGGGCGGAGCTGCAGGTGAATGCGGCGGTGACGTAAAAGATCTTGTCCCCGGTGGAAAGAGGAGGAACAATCAGGGCATTCAAAGGGCCGGCTTGGATTGTGGGAGCCAATGTGGGCCTGCAGATTCTCAAAACAGTCAAATTGGAATCCACAGTCAGGATATGGGCAAACATCAGGAGTGGTAAGACCATGGCAGGTAAATCGTTCTTCCAATTGCCCTGCTTCAATCAGCGCTAGGGCCTCAGAGAGACGCATGCATGCAATGGAACCATCAATGCTATTGGAGCATTTCTTCCTCTTTTCACCAATAGCATTCCATGTAGACTTGGTGCCTTGAGGAACAAGTGCCGAAGCAAGCTGGCTAGGGCAATCATTTTGTTGGTGTATTGATGTGGTAGATTTGCTATCTTTCTTGGAAGCATTGACCTTGCGTGGACGTGCTGAATCATTGAGAGCTGAATTCTGGGTAGTAGGAGCCTTGATATGAGATTGGGAACCAAGTCCGGATTTTAGGTGATTTTGTTCCTGAGGCAACTGCTTGGATGAACTGTGATTAAACATATCATTAGAAAATGCCTGAGGCCATGGCTGAACATTTGGATGGTATGCATTAGGTTTCCAATTGATATTATCAACTGGGATATTAGACCAAATTGGGTAGGAAGTGGCTGCTGGAAGATGATTTGTCTGACCTATAGGTAAATTACTATGTAATTGATTGTGATATGGATCCCAGTTAAGAGGCAATGGTGCTATACCAGGATGTAATTTTAAATCATCAAGCCTGGGAACTGGATCATAAGGGGTAGGCTGTGAAGGGCTGATGTGAATCACAAACTCAGGCATTTTCCCTCGAATGTTGTTGAGAAGTGTGATGAGCTGATTTTTTGTAGGGTGTGATAAATTCTCCTGTGATTTGAGTATTGAGGCAAGGAATTTGGGGTCTAGAAGCCCAGGGGAGCAACCTAGCAAGTGCAAATCCAGAAGCCCAGATGATAAAGGCTTGGGTTGATGCACCCTAAATGCCTGCACTGGCGCTCTATCTAAAACAGACTTGCTTTCCACATTAGATGCTGGGAAGTTTTCAGGATATCCTAAGTTTTCAAGGGGGACAAATTCTTTAGCGCCATCAGGGGAAGAAGGCTTGAGAACAGAAGCTTCATAAACAACACTTTCTTTTCTAGGAGAAGAAGTGGGAAATTTGGGTGCTTCTTCAGAGATAGGAGAAGAACCTGATAATTCCAAAATATTTGAGTGATCTTTATCAGTTGCAACAGGGTGAGAAGCAATGCCACCTGTAACAGGCAAACATGTTATCTTATTAGGAGACTCATCAGGGTTAGATGTTCCAGGGCGAGGAAGAATGGGGGTAAACATCGTCAGATATTAAAATCTAAGAGAATAATAAGAATTAGTGATAAAAAAGTCCAAAAGAATGGAGTAAACAGAGCTATAATTTATGGAGCTGCTTAAATGTATAAAGGCTAAGAAGTCATAAAAAGTATTTAAAAGTTTGGAATAAGCAGACATAATTTGCAATTTATTAAATTAAACCAGTCAATTGAAAAATGAGAAATATCAGTAAACATGAACTTACAAGGAATATATTTTTCTGATCAATGGTTAGAGGCTGCCCTTGAAAAGTTTTAAGCTGTCAGGTGAGGAGTTGCAAGTAGGCTTGAGAACAGGTCAGCAGCAGACTGTAAATCAACACAATCTTCAAGTGGGATCTTCTTGAATAAAAGACTAAATACCATAAAAAATATTTAAAAGTTTGGAACAGAAAGACATGATTTATAATTTATTAAATTAAACCAGTCAATTGATCAATGAGAAATATCAGTGAATAGGGACTTACAAGGGATCTTTGTTTCTGGTCAATGGCTAGGGGCTGCTCTTGAAAAGTTTTAAGCTGTCAGTTGAGGAGTTGCAAGTAGGCTTAGGAGCAAGCCAGCAGCGGAACAGCAAATCAACACAATCTTCACGTGGGATCGTCTCAGGTATCATCATGAGGGATCCAATTATCTGTGGTATGATGAACAGCTTCGGCCGAATTTCTGTTAAATTACAAGAAATATTAAATTTTATAGGCGCGAAGATTGTGGCTATAGGTCATAGTTTCTCCAGCCGAACAATTAATGGCTATTATGTCACTTTGCAGATCCTATGATTCAGAAAAGTTCTAGATTTTCTTAGGCCATTGTGATAATGTTAAGTCGAACTCGAACGCCGTTTTTGAACTTAATAAAATTCTGCTCTCTTTAAAAAAAGTTAAGTCGAATTCGATAAATTCGAATAAATTGGCTAATGTTATCTTTTTAAGGAGAACAATTTTTATTAGTGTTCAAGGATGGCGTTAAAAAGTAACGCGGATTGGCTAATGTTATCTGTTGACTATAAAGTGAATTTCCTTCACTTCAAATAAACTTTCTTTCTCCTTTACTTTAATTCTGGGTTTTTGTATAGTTCACCACTACACCATTCCTTTTTTAAAGTTTGGGGCCTAACCTTCATAATCAATTAAACAAAATAGACACTAAAGTGTTGTTGTAGTGAATTCTAATTGGCTACAAATATTTAGAATTCATTCTAGTCAGCTCAAATCAAATTTTTGCAACTGACCTATATTCTCACTTCCTTGACTCCTAATAAATCATCTTTATCTCTTTCACTACACTTTTTAGTGTTTTTTTATAACTGATCCGCAGAGGCATGCACTGCTGTGGTTTGCATTTGTATTCCTCTTTTTCTATTTGTATTGAATCTTCAATATATATAAGTGAGTCTGTCTGTAATGCCGAATCAAGTAGGCTCAAGCCATAAGGGATTTGACTGAATTGATTTTTCTGTAAATTTAATTTTAAAAGTTGATGATCAAGCCAAAAACTCAATTTGGCTCATCCTTACATTCAATCTCTTAAATGCATCTTTGAAAGAATGAGGGTTAAAATTAGTAGATTATGGTCTAGACTAGGGCTGCTTCAGCCAAGCCCCGGACAGCCGCGGTCGGTGTCTGGCTCCTGACTACTATGTTCAAATCTTTATTTAACAATGTTTAAATATTTGATAATTTGGCTTTAGCTATAGCAGCCTAGAGCCAAAAGCCAGCTGGGGCT
Source organism: Entomophthora muscae (assembly GCA_014839935.2). Lineage (NCBI taxonomy): Eukaryota > Fungi > Entomophthoromycota > Entomophthoromycetes > Entomophthorales > Entomophthoraceae > Entomophthora > Entomophthora muscae. The sequence goes on from QTSX02002943.1 coordinate 12,094, forward strand.
GAGCTGAAGCATCCCTAGTCTAGACTATGTCTAGGGCTGCAGCAGATCTGAAAAGATGGCTGTTTTATAAAAAAGCAGCCAGCTGTTTAATTTCCAGCTACAATTGTCAGGGCCCAGAGTGCCCTGGACAGTCAGCTGGCCTCTCTAGAGGTGATTAAACATGCAGCATGGAAACCCCACAAAGCACTTCCCAAGGCAAAATACCCCCTTTCAACTAATGAATGGCCCAGGATTTGAGAGGCACACAATCCTCAAATCTCTGGCATCGAGCCTGTTAACAAATCTGGGCCATCTACCTATTGGGAAATGGCACATCGGAAACGTGACCGTTTGATCGCGCGATCGGAAAATTGATTCATTGCAGGAGCTAAAAATAACTGTAGCAACTCGCCATGCTGCAAAATTCAAAAGGTTCATATTATAGCAGCCAATGAGAGCTCACCCTCTTGGCCAAGCATGCAAATTCCAGGTAAAATTACAAATCCACCTCCAAATGATGCCATCAGTTCTCTGGTGGCACAAAAGGCCATAGAATCATCAGTAAGTATAAGTAGTGAGGGGGAGAAGCCCTCCTCACTGTTGACATCTTAATAAAGTGAGTTTATGCCTAGAAATTATTATCTTATTGCAGGAATTGTCTATTTTTGCTCAAATTTAATTATTTTCTTTGCATCTATTTGTGAATCCACCACAATATACAAACTAGCCTATCCACATCCACCTGGTTATACTCCTGCTGCCCTTGTTGAACCACCCTGTGCCTTTGATCTGGAGTATTTCCATCCACACCATTTGGATCTGCCGCCAACCATGAAGGAGATTCCAACTGCACCTCCTCTCCTAAATGTGCCGCCCACTCAGGACTTCAGCAAGCTAGGTTTTGTCTACATCACTGTATTGGGGCTGGCCGACCAAGTTGTGCCCCATACTGGGAGTTGGTGCCCCCTGGCCACTGCCCTCAACTACCTGGTACAGATCACGCCTATTGTGTACATGGCCTTTCAGGCCAGGCCTGCCTCCCCTGTGAGAGTCCAGCTGGACTCTGATATGGGCTGTGACAACAATTCTGGAAAATCATCTTGACTACAATTTTTTCATAATCATAGCTGTACACATCCACAGACAGGCAAGTTCCTTAGGTCAAATTTCCTAAGGTCAAAAGTGCAAAAATTGAAAATGGGACCCCCAAAAAGTGCAGAAATAGAAACACTATGTAGGGTTCAAAAATTGAAAATATCAAAGATCAAAGTGCAAAAAATGATTTTTCTGTAGGTTAACTTTGAAGCAGAATAAAATACAGTTTATAATATAAAATTATATATTTTAAAATCTATTCTAGACTAAAGAGACCCCAAGGAACTCATTTCTGCAATAAAATATATGCTAGATAATAAAATAATTCTTAAATTAGCTGTTTTTAAAAGAAATTTTATTTTAGTTTCAAAAGCAAAATTAGACTAGAATTTATATGTAACTGTATGTCAAGATTTTGTGGTCTTGAGGAAAGATCTTTATTATTTATTATAGTAGGGATGTTGATATAGATTGTATGAGGACAATCTTTGCTACCAATTGGGTCTTAGTGGAGGCTACGGCTTGGCAGTATTCCAAGTCCGTAGGAGAAAACACACAGGTCTTCAAGTAAATGGTGGCGCATTTTACTTGGATACTTCTGGCTACTAGGAGTTAGCTAGTAGTGATACAATGATAGAGATTCTTTTAATCTCTATCTCCAAGGGTAAATATTCTGTTTGATCTCTAACCAGGAGAGCACTTTATATAGGGTGGATAAGCCCTCTTGCCAGATTATAATCTGACGCATCTAACTCTTACTAATCAGTCTATCTGTTCCCCAGACTGCTAGTTTCAGCCCCCAGAGCTAGGCAGCCATGCCAGTCTGGCATGGGACTTCAATAGATTACCGGTCCTCAGCTTACCTCATCAGCGTATTGGCGGCATCCTATCTACAGTTTATGCATGTGCAAGTTTGATTACCCTGTCTACTGGGTTTTTGCATCATGCATTATTCTTATAAATGACCTTCTATATTGGTCATAGAATTTGAGGTGTCTTCAAGTGCAAATATTTGGCGTCAACCATCTTGTGTTAATATTCTTGGGTATTCTGTCTTATTGGCTGTACAATGTTCTGTGATTGTGGCCCGGGTCATCAAGCCTGTTTGCTCAAGTCCAATCTAATGAGCGGACTATTCTTGGGGTTCAGGATCAATCTTTAGGGTAATCATCAATTCAAATATTAGCCAAGTCTAAGAGCAGGATAAGTTGATGCTTCTGCTAGCTTGTCAGCTGCATGGCAATTGGCTGTCTACCCAATTAACCAATGATGAATAATGGACAAGTCTATTACATTATTCTGGAGGCTTGACACTGTATTCAAGTGAATATAAATTATGAAACTACACAAAAAACTACTTTATAAACTATAGTTTTAATAACAAAGGAAAATTTAATTTTTAGCTTATGTAAAGCTATAATAATACTTCAGTATAAGCAAAATAAAGGATTTTTCCTGCAAGATACAAGCATATGATTTTAGGTATTTTGGTTTATTAGTGATCTTATTTCATTGATAAAATTTATAGAAGTCTATCATTAAAATAATATAAAGCACATTACTTTCTTGTTAAAGCTATACTGTGAATTCAGAACCTAACAGTAGAAATGTGGGATTGTCAAATTCTTTTGAGTGAACTCACTAACTTAATGGAGTAATTTTCATCCCAGGACACTTACTTATTTATTTAAAAGGATGAAAAATATTCCAGTAAGTTGGTGAGTTTATGCAAAAGAATTTGACAATCCCGCATTTTTACCTTTAGATTCTGAATCTACAGTAATATACAATTTTATACTTAATAAAAGATATAATCTTACATCTTATTTTTAAGTCACAATATTCAAAGATATCAAGAGTCTGCCACTTACATATCATAAAATGAAGACTTGAATATTTATATGTTAAAATCACTGTACTTTCACTAAAAATGATATAGATAGTTCAAAGTTGTATATCAAAAAGAAACATTTTAAATCTTATTTTACTCTAATACATATAGTAAAAAGATATAGTTGTCAGGATTGACAATTCTTCCTCACTAGAAACCCGGGCCTGGGAGCAGGGATCAAACCCTGAACCTGGATTCCTTTGGGCCGCCTGGCCTATGAACTGCGGGATCGCCCACCTGCGTTTTTCTGGGATTGAGCCCCCACAAGCTGATACTGAGCGTATTGACCCATGAGGTAAAAAGAGACAAACCAAAGAAATCATCACACCAAATGGAGGATTAATCACTGCACCTAATGGAGGTACCAATCTGGCAACTATTAGCTTCATGAACTTGAAGTCTACACCAGCAACCAATCAAGAGCAAACCCAGGAAAGAGGCACGGGCCCACGGCCCGGTCTCATGACCTTGACACCAGAGCAAGACAATCAAGCAGCCAAATTGAGATTCTTGACCAATGAAAGAACTCCCAGGCCAGGAGCCATTTTTCCACCTTTAAACCCAAGCACCCAGTTCCCCCAGCCCTGGCCTTCCCAATGCCTTGATGGACCCCCCATGGAAAATGTTAAGTTTGGAAGGGGGTACGATATAAAACCAAGGACCCTGCGCTCCAAAATTATTGCCATTTTTGAATAAAGGTTATGTTAATTTGGCTCATACAGCTATTGCCTTATTTTGTAATTGCTGTCTACCAATTCAGTTTGAGATCTCCTGGCCCGCCTGCCCGCTGTTTTCTGTCCTCCTGGTGTACCCTTTGGACCCGTCCATTTTACCGACTACCCTCTGAAGTCTGAATACAAGGTATACACCCCGGAAAAGATACTCAAACTTGATCCCCTGGCCCGCATACAATTGCTATTAGATACAACCGACAAGGCCTGTGGATTTTTCAACACCCAAGTTGTTCAGAGGAAAGTTCAATTATCTCCCTGCTTATGACCTGTCCATGGAGCCGCCTGTGACACCAAAAACCATGCCTGCTTCTGCATCCAACCTCCCAACCAACCATACTGGCAAGCTGTTTAGGATTGTGTACATCACCCTCACCAGGGTAATTGACACTATAATCCTGGCCGCTGGCCCGTGGTCTTGGGTGGGGAAGTTGGCCTCATACCTTTTAAAGTTAGCTCCCCTCTTGTGGTGGGCATTACCCGCAAAAAAGGCAACAGCGCCCATGTCAACACTTTGTCAACATGGCCACTGTCAACTTGAAACTCTAAATCTCCTATGTTTTTTGCTAGTTGTGCTAGCTTAATTCTTTTTTTAAAGCGTTCAGGGGTGCAAACCCAGAAAACATGACAAAATTGTGGCCATCTCAACACAACTTAATATTAAGCTTAATAAAAACTCAATTAAACCTGATTTTTCTTTTACTTTTACTAATAAAAAGTAGTTTATTTTTTATTTGTTTTCACGACGTAAATGTGTCAATGTCAACACTGTCAAAACCGCAGGCTTGACCTGCCAGCAAGGTTCCAACCAAGCGGGTTTGTGACCCGCAATCCAATTACCCAGCCACTCAAAGCCAGACCCAGAAGTCAACTCGGATTACCAAATCAATCAACATGAACAAATGATGATCCCTCACGGTGGATACCTCAATTTGGCGCTTGACTCATTAGCAGGATCAAGCCACCCCCTCTTCCATCCAACCGTGTGATCACTAATCATGTTCCTTCTATCCATTGATTCACAATAGCTATATAATCACTATCTCACAATAAAGATTATTATCAATCCTCTAAATATTTTTCCCTTGTAACTTTGTAAAACAGCACAGTTACGACAACACTTTTTAAGCCAAACTTATTTTTAATAACACAACTGAAGCATCTACAGTAAAAAAAATAAGTGCACATTTAAAAATATTTTTTTATTGAATTATTATATTGAAAAAGACAGTGCGCATATATTTGATTGTTGAAAGGTTCATGTTATAAATATTTATGTGACACTTATTACGGCTTTAATATATTAAGTGGATTGGTGGCTAACAGTGATCTAATAATTTAAGCGTGACTTACTATGTAAGTTACTATAGAGTTTATTATTAAAAATAATGTTGACACTTGTAAATGTTGTTTATTTGCTTGTGATTATCCCCTGGGGTGGAGTTAAGCAAATTAGAGTGGCTTAATTAAGCCTAGATTAATATGCCACCTCATATAAAGAATGCCGTAAGTGACGTTGTCAACAGTTTACCCTTTTCAATACTTGAATACAACTTCTTAACAACTTCATACATTAGTTTTAAAAGCTATGGCAACAAGCAAAAATACTTTGAATTTAAATGAAAAAACTCAGATGTAAACAAAATTAAAAATAAATAAATCTATTGTAAATTAATAAAAATTTATTGGTTTTAATTTTGTTTACATCTGAGTTATTTTTGTTTAAATTTGAAGTATTTTTGCTTGTTGCCATAGCTTCTAAAACTACTGTATAAGCACAATGGTAAAATATCATATTAACACCTCCAAAATATAATTTTTAATAAAGAAATAAAGAGTCTTGATACTTTTTTAACTTATTTTTATATTTTTTTAATTTTTATATGTGAACAAAAACACACAGAAAACAGTTAATTTTTTGCTAGCCCGCGTAAATTTAATTAAGCGTACTATGTTTTTTCATAGTAACTTTTCAAAAAAATGTTGACAGTGACAATGTCGTCAAAAATAATGTCTACAATTTTTGTAATCAACAGTGAGAATTCAGCTTTTTTTACTAATTGTCACTCATAATGTCGACACTTTTCAGTTCTCACATATAAAACTTTATGTTTTACATAATAAAAACTTCTCATTTTTTATATGTTGTATTTTTGACTTTGCTCTTTCATATTTTTCAATTTTTAAAATAAAATCTATATCTAAATATAATACTTCACATAAATATCTTAACTTTTAATTTTTTATTTAAAACTTTAATAAAATAAAAACTATACAAATAATTTTTAACTTTTAAATGCCAAGAAAAGCCATCTAAGATTTACTTTTTATATATTATGCTTTTTAAGTTTTTTTTGTTTTTTTATATACATTGCTTTATTTTAAATCATTTTACTTATTATTTTAGGACAAGAACACTTCCAAACAGCCAAAGGGTACCAAGCGTCCCTCCAAGCCCACCAAAGCCACCAAAAAGAAGCCTATCTTGTCAAAGAAGGCCACCCCAAACCATCCCCCAAGCCATCCCCTGAGCCCTCCCCTGAGAAGAGCCCTGCTCACTCCACTGGGGGAGAGGAAACTGATGGCTCTCTTACAGAGCACAGTTTCTACAACTCGGCTTCTGATGAGGAGCCAACCAAGAAGAAGCGGCAAGGCAAAAAGACCCCTCCCAAAGAAAATTCTCCTGCACATGAGGAGCACCACAACAAGCCCCCTTCTGATTCACCACCCCCGCCAAACTCTCCCCCTTCAAGCTCATCTGGGGATGATTCAAAGCCCCACCCCAATTACTTTCCTGGCTTCTGCCATGCTCCTGCTGGCCCCTGGGACCCTCTGTTGGCCCACAACATCTGCAACATTGATGGCAAGTTCAAGGTCCCTTCCACCCTGCCCAAGTTTTTCCCCATCATGAGTGTTAAAGGTGGGCCGGCCATGGTGGCTAATGGGTATATCTTCAGCTGCAACAATGCCAACCGGGGCTTTAAGAGCCAGCATTACACCTGCAAGGACCACTCCTGCCCAGTGCGGCTCAACACTGAGCGCTGGGACCTGGCCCAAACCATAAAGGGCGAGCATACCTGCATCATGCCCAACACTACCATCTCCCACCTCCTGAAGTGGTATATGGTGCAGATTATGCCCACCTCCAAAGACCTTTCTGCCACCCAGCTGGTTGTGCTTGCTTGCAAGTACCTGTCCCCTACCAACCTCAAGAGGGTCCCTACTCACACCCAGTTGGTTAAGTTTGTGAGTGATAGGTGTCAAGCCTCAAACCCCCTGGCCAAGAGTGCCACCAACATCAAGGACCTGGTCCTCAAAGATGCCCTCAAGAAGACAGAGGATGGTGAGATGTTCCTGCTCCATGACAATGGGCAGGAAGTGAAGGATAGGATTGTAGCCTACGCCACAACCCAAAACCTGGAGCAGCTGAACACTGCTACCACCTGGCTGTGTGACGGCACATTTGCTACTTGCCCCCCTCTCTTTAAGCAGCTTTGGGTCCTGCATTGGCAGTTCAATGACCAGGTTATCCCTCTTGTGTTCTTTCTTTTACCTGGTGCCAAGACAGAGGTCTATGCCAGAGCCTTCAAGTTTGTCCAGGATGCTTTGAGCTCCCTTCCTGCCAACCAGCTCCCCCCTCCCACCCACACCACAAGGGCAAATCCCTCCTCCGCTGAGAAGGATGAGGCAACCTTAGCCGCTGAGCAGCTAGCTCATGCGCGCTCACTTGGGCCAATAGTAATTATCATGGACTTTGAGCAAGCTCAGTTCAGAGCCTTCCAGGCCACCTTTGATGGAGAAGTCCAGGGCTGCTTCTTCCATTTTAGACAGGCCCTTGTCAAGAATCTCAAGAGTGAGAAGGACCTTTTTGACAAGTATTTTAACAATGGTAAGGGGAAGTGCCTCTTTGCCCTGACCCAGTTTTCTGCCTTGGCTTTTGTGCGCCTGGGGCATACTGGGCTTGGCTTTGAGGCCCTCCTGGAGGATGCTTATATCAAAAAGCACTCCACCATCTTTGAAGGCTACCTGGAGTACTTTGAGCGGCAATGGGTGGGCAAGAAGGTGACTGCCCAGAGAGGTAAGAGCGGGGCCACTGCCCCTTGGAACTGCCAAGGCGCCTGCCTCAAGGGGGAGATGAAGACCACCTCTAGCCTTGAGGTTTGGCATAAGCACCTGAAGGTGAAGTTTTGGACCAACCCCAAATATAACAAGTTCTTCTCTAAGCTACAAGAGGAGCAGACCTGGACTGTCTCCAAGTTCCGCGACCTGGCCAACCGGGTGGCCCCCAAGAAGAGGAAGTCCAAGGAGCAAGACTACCAGGAGGACGTGTAGAAGGTAGTGAAGAAGAAGTATAAGGTGTTGGAGATAAAGAAGTACCTTGAAGATGTTACCACTGCTCTTGCTGGTGGCTTTAATTAGCCAAATAAACTTTGCTTTGCTTTGCCTATATATTTTTTACTTTTAAACTTTTAATTTTTTAATTTTTTTGGATAGTACTAATCTTTTTGGGTATAAATGTTAAGCTTTATGTTTAGTTTCAGTATGGTTTAGTAAGAAATATCTTATATTTTGTTAATTTATCTTTAAGGTATGAGATATTTTCAGTTATGCTTATAAAAAGTATAATAAATTAAATATAGAATTTTCTTATATTTTGTATTTATTATGATATATAAAATATCTTTATTTTTGGTTCATTGGAATTTTAATTTTTATGGGAATAAAATAATTTTATAATAAAGAGTGTAAATTACATAGTAAGTTGAAAAATACTTGCTTATATCTCCTTATTCTTATTACTTATGATATTTTTTATTGCAGTTTTGAACTATCTGGGGTTATTTTAGTATAATAATTTATTTTAAAATATTTTTTATATTAAAAATGTTCAGGGTAAAGTGTTTTGTTAATTAAAAAAGTGTCAACATCCAGGAAACGACATTAAGTAAAACCGGGTCGTCACTTTACTATAGTGTTGACATTAAAAGTGTCAACATGGGAGCTGTTGCCGCAAAAAACCTGGCCTGAGTTACCCCTGAAAACGACAGGCCGGCTGCCCAAGACTGGATCCCTGAAAATAGTAGAAGATAATCAAGGGTAAGAATGAAAAGAGGATGGTAGAAGATAATTGAGGGTATGAAAGGAGAAGAGAAGAAGATAATTGAAGAAGAAAAAGAAAGGAAAAGGAGAAGGAGAAGAGAAGAAAAAAGAAAGTTTTTTCTACTTGGTATCATATTTTATATAATCCACCCTCTTGACGACGCAACATTTTTTTATAAGTTTTTTGGCCCCCAGCGCAGCCAAGGGGCCAACACAACCTATTTTTTTTGAGGAGGGATGAGAGGTGGAAAGGAGAGGTGGGAAAGGAGAAAATTCAGGAGAGAAACCTTCAAAAAAACCAAGAGCTTATTGCACTTTGATTTAGGCACTTCAATTTCTGCACTTTGCTTTGTCCACTTTGATTTTGTCCCCTGAAATAACATAGGGAAATATAGTACAATATTATATTAATTTAATATTTTTTGAAATTGCCTCCAAAACACACCAATTTATTAATATTGCAATAAAATAAAAACATACCAAAAAAACTTCATTTCTTTTTATTTATATTTAAATATCAGGTTTTTTAGAATCTACATGAGGAATTTCAAAAAAAAAATTTAATTATTTAAAATTTTATAAGCTTATAAAAGTGTGACTAAATCTAAAAAGTCAATTTTTGATTTCCTCATTTTTGATTTGAGGAACTTAATAAAACATAATGAATAAAATATTAATTTTTTGCAAAAATTTATTATTAAGTGAATTTAGTTTTTTGGTACCTTTTTGGATTTCAATTTGACTACTTTTTGATTTCTGCACCCATTAAAAAACTATATGTAAATTTTTAAATAAATTTTTATGAGACAAAATATTTATTTTTTTAAAAAAAGAGCTTATATTAGTAATTTATATTAATATTTGAACAAAAAAATTAAAATTTTGCCTAAAGTTAAAAAAGCTCCTTTTATAGCTCTTGATTTCTTTTTTTACATATAGGTTTTTTTAATTTTGATGTATCAAATATTAAATTGAGGATTTTTTTACACTTCATTTTTTGAACTTTTGATTTTGTCCCCTCTATTCAAAGGGATAAATAAATTCTATTTTAAAAGCCAAATTAAATTAAGGTGTGTTTTAAATTGCATCAATTTGGGCACTTTGAACTTGGTTTTTTGATTTTAGCTGCTAGTAAAAACATTTTAAAAAAGTCAAATTTAAGAAAAATATTAAATTTTTGGTAGGACATGCCACTTCAAAAACGGCACTTCAATTTATGCCATCTCAAATTAAATTCGAGATGGTGTTTTTTGCGTTAGTGATTTTGAATCACAAAAAATAAAAAAATAGTTAAAATTCACTTATAATTTTATAATGTGACATCTCAAAAGTACACCATCTTGATTTTTTCATTTCAAGTCAAATTAATTAAATCTTTTTTTGCTAACTTTATTTACATATGAAATCACTTAGTGTGGAGCGTGTTCACGCCATCTCAATTTTACACCATCTTGATTTACACTATTTATATTAAAATAAAATAAGCTTAATCCCACACTAAATCAAAGTCTATTATATAAAATCAGAAGATGTTCTTATAGTATTAATCCAAGACATTTATACTAAGAACAACTTAAAATAATGCCACTATGGTTGTGGTGCAGGGCACTGCCTGCAAATATTACCATATTGAGACTACTACCCTATAAGGAAAAGTATAGGGGAACTTCTGCCCTTTCTTGTGTTTTTGATCGGAGAGTTACCCATCAAAACATAAAGCTCAATTTCTGATTAGCCACTAATTGACGTACCTGCGGCTAACCGCAGATGCATTGGAGAGTGGCCCATTGTGGTCACTAATTGCCATATGTAAAGACTCCTCCAATGAGTCACCAATCTACGCATCTGCAGCTAATTGCAGATGCATTGGAGAGTGACCCATTGTGGTGACTTTTATTGAGGCAATTAGTAGCTCATCAATCTTCCCAATTTTTAATTTGGTATAGAGTTTTTCTGTCCCTTACCAACAAGTATGACCCCCAGATGAACATTCTGAAACCCTGTTATAGACCTAGTTCCCAAAAATTGGCCCTACTTTTGCTGCAACCACCTTACCCAGAGATCAAATTTTTAAATGTTCGCATCCCACCCAATCCAAGCCCTTTCTCTCTGAATATTCTCCAAAATGTTTCACCTCATAAGAATAACTTAGTTCCTGACCAGTCTAGACTTCAGTCAGGATGACTCACCCTTTATTTCCCCTCCCCCACTTCCAACTATATAAGGCCTTCAGATAGCCCCAATAAAGACATCATTGAATAGAACATAACAACCAACTCAACATTCTTAGATTAATTGCAGGGCTCAAATATAGAAGTTCTGTTGTGAAAGGAGATAATAGTCCTGCTGTGTTCCCCCAGTTACTGCTCAGCTACTCCAACCTTACCCTTAGAACCCTTGAGCACCACAGATGGAAATCTTGAGCATCTTCAGGCCATCTCAGTAGCACTATCAACCAATGTATGGGCCTTCCTCAATAAACTATTTGTCAGGGATCTAACCTGTGGGGGGTTCCTGAGAACTCGCGGGCGGACAGCCCGCGGGCCCAGCAGGGAGAGCCCACCACAAGATTGGGGCTAACTTTACAATATAAGATAACAATTTTCCGAGGACTGCCTAAGGTCCGCTTACAGGCACCATAGAATAAATCATTCTGGTGAGGGTTATATACATCACCCCAAATATCTGAGTGGAAGTGGATTCATTAGTGGCAACAGATTCTTGCGGGCAGTTGGGCTGCAGGGTGAGGGGCGGTGTCATTGGAACCAAATATGTGGGCAGGAAATTATACTTGTCTCGGAATAGCAGAGGGGGCCAGATGATTTTGATGCCTTCTCTGTAAAGGACTTCTGTCTCTCTAGTTCTAGCTTTGGGGTCGTGGATGAGGATCTCCTCCAGAGTAAACTCCAAATACGCCGGGTTGGGTGGGTACTCAGTAAAATGTACTGGGCCAAAGGGAGCTCCTGGTGGACGGTAAAGTTCGGGTGGCTGGTCCGCGGTTTCTTGGGGTAGGTGAGCACGGGGTGCAGAGCCGCAAGGAGTAGACTGTAAATGAAGTAAAACTAATAACAAGTATGGTATGATCTGGTTGAACCAAAGGTTCATGTCACTTTATTGCAAGGATGGCAATGGGCATCTTCCTGGAGGCCCAGGGTATAAGTATGCCCATCTGTCATGGTAAAACTTTCACAAATTCTGTTGGCCCAGGTTTTCCCATTACCAGGTCTTCCCAGTCTTTGTTGGCATCAACTGCAGGGGTTATTTCATTGGCTGGTTTGAACTGAGAATGCTCAAATTCCCTAGTCAGGTTGTGGGATTGATTGCCTCTGGGTGGCCTGCGCTCTATGGGAAAATTCTCTGTTTCCCCTTCCGTGTGGGCCTGAGTTATTTTGGAATCTGTGGCTGGACCTGCCTGTTGATTGGCTGTTTTATCAAGAACCTTTAGTGTGGAGAGTATTGGCGTAGGTACATTTGGTTCATCAAGCTTAAAAGGATTTTCCAAAGTCAAATCCTGTTCTGATTTGAGCCCAAAAAACTGCAGGCGGCTGGCCCTGCAGACTGGCGGCCTGCGAGATGCCAGGGTTTGAGTTTTGTAGTTGAGGCTTTTTGATAAGTATAGTTGATAGGAGTTTGTCACTTGTGATACTGTTGCACTTCTTTTTTTTCAGTTTCATCATTTTTTACTTTTACTTGGCATTTTTTACAAATATTTGCTTATTTTAAAGTATATGACATAGCTATAATAGATGAAAATAGTTGTTTTTGTGTAGATTTTGACTTTTGCCCTTTAGCAGCCTTGTTGCTTCTAATTTTTCCCCTTTTTTATTGCAGATTTAAAATTCTATGGCATTTTTAAGACTTTAAATGGGTTTTAAATTTTATTTTATTTTGGATTTTTCTGGTTTTTTTTTGGAGTTCAAAAAAACTAAATTTTTTAAAACCTGTTTTTCATAGTTGTGATGCCGTAAATTGAAATGATGTTTTTACTATAAAATTGAGATAGCCAAATTTTGAGATGTCGTATTTCACGATAGCATTTTTCAAGATGCAGTTTTCAAAATGGAATGCCCTAACAATTTTTTTGGGAAAATTTTTTATTATAAAAAGTGTGGAGATCAAAAAATCCATTGATTTGGAGATTTCAATCTCCACACTTTGACTTTAGGCACTTGCCCCCACAGACAAGTGTTTTTTTTATAGATTTTGTTTTTAAATAAAATATATATTGTTTTTACTTCAATTTTTTTAAAAAATATAACAATTTTGATCCAACTCTATGATTAAAAAATAAAAATAAATTATTAAAAATATATTTGAATCCAGCTTGTCTGGAAAATGGAAAGCCGTTTATGACCATTTTTATATTAAAATTACAGATTCCCTCATGTCAGGGAATCCTAAAAAACAAAAAAAGAGAAAGCTTGGATGCAACAATTACGGCATATGCCATAATTGTTGTGTTTTTAATCTGCCACAGCCCTAACTATGTCAACCTGAAAATATAGGCCACTCAAACCCAAATAAATTTCTATTTAATTCCTTGATTATAAAAAAGTAACTAACCCTATCCAACTACATCAAAGTGGCTTAACTAAAAAGATTACCAGACTAAGGATGGGTGGATTGCAATTAGAAAGGGAGAAGCAATTGTTTAAAATTCTTTTATACAATTAGATATTTAAACTCTGCTGCTGATTAAATTGTCCAATGAAAAGAGATCTTGATCAGTTTTAAATATATTAAATTGAAAAAGATACATAAAGTTTAGTTTACGTGCAGGATGATTGGCTTAGAATTTGAATATATCTATTCCAAAGTGTAATAATAGAATATTTCACTTGGATGCATCAGCTGATCCAAGTTGCTGCATATTGTTTCAAAGTAAACCTTGCTTGCCACAGCTTTATCTCAAAAGAACATCAGTGAAGTAAACTGGCAAGATAAAATTATGACTTGATATAACAATTTTCATGAAAATATGAGATCTAGATAAATTATTTAGCTAATTACAGTCAAAATGATACTAAATATGATAGCTCTAGCTACTCTAGATGCTGAGATATACTGTAAATTCAAAACCCAAACGTAAAAATGCAGGATTGTTAAATCCTAGAAACAAATTTCAAATCACATTTGTGGAATGAACTTTTTTAATTAAATTGAATTCTTTGTATTTTTATTTGAATATTTAAAATTGAGAAAACTCATAGACACTTTACAAAGTTCAAGTCAAACTGCATATTTCCAATAGACAAAATGAATTAACTGGAATCAGATTTGAAGTATTCAACTCTATCAATCATTTTCATTAAGTTTACTATGTTTTTTGGAATTGCAGGATTGTCAAATCCATGAACCAAATTTCAAATCACTTTTGAATGCCACTACAGTAGTTTTAAAAGCTATGGAGACAACCAAAAATACCTCAGATTTAAACAAAATGATTTTGGATTTGAACAAAATCCAAGTTGCACAAGATTCAGGATTCAATGAATTTAAAAAATTTCAGTTAATAAATAAACTGTCAAACAAAAAACAAAACTTTCACTAGCCCATTATACAAAATCATAGCAAATAGCAAGTGGTGTTGTTTAAACCACAAACAAAATGAACTGAAACAACAAGTGAGATGAATGGATGCTGTTCTGGAGTATATTATAATCCAATCAGGGTTCATATGAGGCACCAACAGAAAGACTAAAAATGAAACAAAATTTGAGCAAAATAGAAGCAAGATTCCACAAGCACAAAACAGAATGAAGTCACACAAGATGTGTAGTATTAGCAGCCTAAATAGAAAAATAACAGTTTAATAGACAATCAACAGCTATCCAATTTAGGAACAGAGGCATTTTATTCATTTTCATGGCTCCTGATTTGTATGGAATGGTTTTGAGAACCTTCCAAATATGGATTTGAGATTACAATAAAAATAAATCATAAAGTTTTGAAATTTCTACTTTTAGTGATTTTATCCTAGGTTTTTATTTTACAATGGTTTTTTCTAGCAACACTTTTGACGGCGCCAGCAAAAAAGCCAGCAGCAGCCAAGCCAGCTTCAATGGAGGCAAGGCTCAGAATGTGGAGGCACCTGTTTACACCCAAGCCTTTGAGGCGGGTAACAAGGAAGCTGACCTGTACCTGATCCCCGACCCATATGGCTTTGACTTGTTCAATAGTCATTTTGCGCCCAGCAATACCCCCGCTCCTGTACCTACCCCCGCACAAGCTGCCTGTCAACCAACCAATCAGGATGGCATCCTTGATTTGAACAACTTCCTGCCACCAGCCAACCTGCCCCCCTCAGCCAATCAGGCTTCAGCTCCCGCAGCTTAGCGCCCCAAGCAACAAATCATCACTGCCCAAATTCTCTAGGAAATTGTGGTACTGAACCTGCTGGATCTGTCCTGGGATCAGATTGCTGACCAATTGAAATTTACCCAAGCCACAATAATGCAGGAGTTCAACAACCTAATGAACAAGGGGAATCTGATTGGGACAGCCAAGAAGCCCAAGAAGGCCCCCAAGTCCTAAATCAATGAGGCATAGCCAATCATGCTTGATATATTGCAGCAGGACCCCAAGCTTCCCTTGACCCAGGTCTGGAAGCAACTTGTGCACCATGGCATTTGGGTGTCTGAGCGCATGGTGCAGCTCTGGATGTATGAGAAGGTGGTGTCAGTCCGTGTGCTGACTAATGTTGCCAGCAACCAATGGGATGGCACTGAGAATTTCCCATATGATCCTGCCATCAAATCCACCCTGGTCTGATGCTTGACTAGTCTAACAGATGACATCATCATCTCCTACTATAAGCTATTAATAGCTTTTGATGATTTTGGCAAGCAAGGAAGAGCCGCCACTCAAAAAAGAAGGAAAAAGGTCAAGAAGGGGACTTTCATTGGTGCATTTCTGGCTGTTTCAGCCAATGGTTCTGTCTATTATCAGACAAACCCAGATTTCACCAATGACTACAAGTACAGCCACATCCTCAGTGAATTACTCAACTCCTGGGATGGCTCAAATTCCAAGCATCAGGTTTTCTTGAGCCACCAGATGGAGGGTAGCTCCATCACCCTCCAGGCCATCCAGGGACGCAAGCACCAGGCCTCAGTTTACCCTGCCGGTCATGCAGACATCTATCTGGGTGATTTCATCTTATTCAACATCAGAGACACAGTACAGGAGCGCCGCCCTCAGGCTTTTGATAACCTCTATCTTGGGGTCCTTGACCACAATTCTCTCTTTGGTCACAAAATGATGTGTCAGGCACCCACCCGCTAGGGAGTAACCCCCTAGGTGGTGAATGATTGCCGAGGGGTTCAATCCTGTGATCAGATATCCCACAGGTAAGGAGACCATTCCCATATGGAATAACTCTCAAAGGAGTTGGTGCCGGCCTAGGAGGGGATTAAAACGGCCCAGAAAGAAGTACACACTGAGATAACTTAACAAAAAGGCCAAAGCCAAAGGACAAAACACTTGAGGTTTGTTTGCTGACAGGGGAGAACCATAAAACTTAGTTTCCTCACACACAGGAGATTATTGGAGATGGGACTTGCTGTATACCAAACTCCTGGAATCACGCGGCGCCACGAGCTATCCAGAAACTGGGAATCTGCTGTTGTGCCTGAATCAGCGCGGGAACCTATAGAGACGCTAGCAAACACCATCAAAGTCAGGACTAACCAGAGTAACCATTTATACCCAAGCCACTCCCCATGAGGAGTCTTGGGCAATTTTATGGCCTTGGAAATTTAGAGGTTGTGTAAAAATAAAAATTAACAAACAGTCACTTGGGTGAATGTAGACTTTATTGATTGAATAAGTAATAGATCATAACCTACCAGCCTTATATAGCATGGTAGTAAAAATAAAAACCTGGAGGAAACATAAAGGAGATCAACTTCATGGAGAAAAGATGGAGAGATTTGGGGAATTTAGAGATCCTGGGGAATTTGGAGTTAAACTGGATTATTTGTCTTATTGGAGACAAAAATTGAACTTAAAGGGTTTTTTTAAAAAACAATGTTTGTTTTAAATTACCCCCACAAGAACAGGCAGAAGCAGGAGATCATCAGTTATTCTCAGTCAAAACTGGGGAAGGAGAGCAAGGAATAGCTCTAGAAACCGTGAGGAACAGGCAAGTTTTAATAGAATCAAGGTCAAACCCGTTGTCCACGTCGCTGGGATGGTTAAAAACCGCTTTTGGAATGGTTGTTGTATCATCTGATTGGCTGGATTCACTTATTGAAGGTATCAATTCAATTTTCTTTAAAATAACATTTCTGTAACTTCAAAAGTAGGCCTGGTCAGCGAGAGACCCGGGTTTGAAACCCAGTGTTGTATTTCCTGACAAAAGAACTATTGGAAATTCAACGTTTTCAGGTAAATTAGAGCAGTAGCTACTAAACAACCAATCTAATTTAGAAGACCAAATTAACCCCAGAGAAGGGGATATTTCTGCTGATGTTTCAAGAGGAAAATTGTTGTTAGTAATCTCTGAAAGAAAATTCCTGACATGATGGCTGACTTGTTTGCGCAAATGGTTTTCCATGTGAGCATGGGCAACAAATCATATAAAGAATAAGTGCCTCCACCCCGTGCCACAGCCACCTAACAGCCAATCAAGGCAATGACAGATGAGGAATATGACAAGCAGTATATAGCAGCCATCACACAAAATCCTCCTATCCCTACCCCCTTCACCACCACCCCCCACCTTTCAGCCCCACCCATCTAATCCCAGACCCCTCAGGCTTGCACCACCTCTACGTCTTCCTTCCCGCGCTAATCTGCCTACTAGGAATCACTTTCCCCTTCCCCAATAAACCCCATGTTTCCAAAAATTTTCTATTTATATTATCTTTATTTTGAATTTCAATTGTTCATGTTCTCTTTGTTTATAGTTGGTTTTATTCTTTATTTTCAGCTTATTTCTATAAAATCATATATTTACTATGCCATGTATCTAGATCCAGAACACAGTTATTTTTAGTACTTAAACACAACCCCTTATGATAATATTGATAACAACTTGGTGGTTGTCAAAATTTGAATTAAAAATTATAGGTTAATTAAATTAAATAAAGTTGTTACTGATCCAAATTTGAAACCTTAATGATAAACTTTAAGCCAATCAGGAGCCAAGTGATAAAGTGATTGTTGTGACATAAAGGGTCATTTAATAATTCTTTGATGTATGTGTGCTAATTAATATGATTGGCTGGATCTTTTGCTATTGTACTCCATTGCCGCTGTGGCAAGTTGTTGGTGGACTAGTGCTAACCTAGCATCTGATTGGGCACTAGTCCACCAACAACTTACCACAGCAGCAATGGCGTACAATAGCAAAAGATCCAGCCAATAATATTAATTAGTGCACATGCATCAAAGAATTATTGAATGACTCTTTATGTCACAACAATCATTTTATCACTTGGCTCCTGATTGGCTTAAAGTTTATCATTAAGGTTTTGAATTTGGATCAGTAAACACTTTATCTAAAAACAGTTAACCTATAATTTTCTAATTCAAATTTAGCTGATCACCAAATTTTTTGTTAATATTTTCACAAGGGGCTGTGCAAAGCGCCAAAAATAATATGGGAATTAAGGAAACAATGCCAACACAAAGCAAACAACACATATTGAGTTAAGCGTAAAACATATACACAATGGGTAAAAAGATGGGATAATGTAGTAAATGGGAAAACAAAAATATATATACAAAGAGGCAACAGTATCAAAATAATACAGAATTATTGGGGCAAAAGCTATAAAAACATATGGAAAGGTTAGTAAAAAATCAATGAGAGAATTGGAGAAGCTTTTGAAGGATCTCAACTCAGCAATTACTGAAATTAAAAAGATTGAACGCAAGGTCAAAGCAAGAGTTAAGTCTGCTGTCCTTGAAGGGGACAAAATTGAAAAGGTGTCCACCAAGGCACTCATGGCTAAGATGTCAGACACCCCCAAAACAACAATTGAAAAGCTTTTAAATGTCCAGAAGCACGTTGTGGAAGGCTCAAATCCAAGTCCTTTGCCCTCTCTGCGCCGTCTGTCTGGGTCAACAACCCCAAGATGTATGCCCACCTCAAACCTGCAAAGCGTGCAAGAACCAAGGACACCAAATTGCTGGCGCAATTGCTTGCGCCAAGAATGGCAAAGCCTGCCAAAGCCGCAGGCAAAGAGGAGACCTGCAAAGATAACCTAAAAAATAAATTAATAAAAATTTCTAAATACTTACCTTTTTTTTAGAAAACGTAGACAGCAAAATCTGCCAAGTCTTGGTCCCCTTTGTCCCCGCCATGCTCTATGCCAACTACATCAATCATGTGGCAAGGCAGCCTTTTCTGTCTCCCCCTGTCTTGCGGGAGCTGGAGGACCGCATCTACAGGCCCTTCCCAATATCCAGGGAGGCATTGGCTGAGCTTAAACATGCTGAGGTGGCATCTGAGTGGGGAGTTACTGCCTACAAGGATGCCCAACTGGTCTGCCTGGACCCGGTATCCCTCAGTGGAGTTTACTGTGTAAACTCCATTGAGCTTGTTTGGGACGTCCTTGGAATGCTCCCCCTTCAAGAATATACCGGAGATGGGCCAGGGACATGTGGCTGCTTGTTTCTGCTTCCCAGTGGAGCACACCAGAACTTACCTGTTGGAGAACTTTGGGTTCACAGTGGGTAAATTGGCTGTTGCAGATGCAACAGCTGTAAAGAAGACCGAGATCCTCCTGGCAGACTTTGGGCTGGCCTGGAGTGCCAAAAAGACAGGGGTCCCTCTAGAAATGGAGCTCACATTTGCCAAGACAAAGCACAAGAAGAAGATTAGTGCTGTGTTTAATAAATTGTGCAAGTTTCCTGAACCCTTTGCTGGGCAAAGGGTTCATCTGGTGATTTACCTGGGGTATATTTTTTACTTCAGGTTGAGCGCGTCCATAGAGGAGCTTGACATGGTCCTCCTAGGGATTGACAAGGCCAGGCTCTCCCTGGATGGGAAGAAGATCCCCCGGGTTACAACTCAGTTGATCATGTTATCCAGGACCCCTGGTCCTGGCTGGCATCTACAGGTTTGCAGCCCCGCCAGAAAAGCTGCTGCTTCATTCCCACCTCACTATCCTCCCTTTTACTAGCTGCCAAGAATACTTCCAGCAGGGTGTATCTACTGTACATGGTGTGGCAGTGGAAGTTGTGTGCCACCTATAGTGCAGGGTGGGTACATACCGCTGAACCCACTACAGGCGCACTCAATAAAAATCCTTCCTCAATATAAGCTACACTTTTAAATTTTGCTTTTTAAAAAGATTAATTTTTATAATTATTATTTTAGCAAACAAGTTTTGCAAAATAAATACCAGATAAGGTCATAATAAAAATATAAATATATTTACTTTAAAAAATATTTTAATGTAAAGTGTACATAATAGAAGTAAATTTTATTAATTTGATTTTTATATTTATTTTACAAAAGTGATATAAATATATTTGCATAATCCAGTATCAAGTGTTTGGGATAACCTCAGATGCTATAATAAAAAAAATTAATATAAAATAAATAAATTACAAACCTTCATTGATGTTCCTGCTGAATGTGATTGTGGGCTTAGAAGCTTGTAAATATAAAATGATAATTAATAAATCTTAAATAGTAAATTAGAGAATATAAAAAAGTTGGACAAGCTAAACCTTTAATTGATTGGCTGTTTGACAAGGCATGCGGGGATGAACAAATCAATGTGGCCATATAATTAGACCACAGTCTCAGCCGGGAGGGTGTGGTTCCCAGCCTGCAGCAAATCAAAGAGGTCCTTGGTCCCAGTTGGGGTCCCTTGCTTGACAACTTGCTTGAGCCACCCAAAGACTTCCTCAATGGGATTTAGGAATGGTAAATAAGCAGGAAGGAAGAGAAGGCGCAAATTTGCTGTGGCCAATTGCTGGGGGCCCACTGTGATGCTAGTGTCAATTGATGGAAATTCCTCAAGAATATCTGCCACCTTATGGAGACCAACATTGTCCAGCATAATGACGTTGGTGAAGCCTGGGCTTGTGCGCCTCAGGTGCTCCTGGACTGATTAGAGGAATGACAGAAAGGTACAGCTATTGTGAGAACCCAATATCATTTGATACAGCTCAACCCCCTTTGGACTGAGGAGAGCCACCATTGAGTAGGCTGTGGCACGGACTTCTGCACGCCAAGCTATCCTGTCATTTGAGCCTTTTGGGACATACCCATATTCATTCTGCATAGATAAGGCAAATGCTGATTTTTCAATGTAATAGAATTTGACCGTCCCCTTGGCTTTGGGGGCAGTGTACACCTCTGTATATTTTTCTGGACGTCAATGTTGGCTGGGCTATTTTAATTGTAGGGGGATACCCCAAGCTTTTTCCAGGAAAAGCACATTCCCTTTGCCAGATGGTAGTAAAAGGAAATTGAGGCTTCAACCCCAAATGTAGATTTTACCATGGCCTGTATATTTTCCAGTCCAAGATGGTAATCTCAGGTTATCCTCTGGAGGATTTCCCATTTGTGCTCCTTGGTGAACATGGTTGACATGCGCAAGGATTTCTCCGCGGCAAGGACTTGGCCAGTATCAATGAACTTGTTGAAGGTCTTTGAGGCGTACTTGGGATCCACCCCAACAAGTGCTGCAGCCGCCTTGTAATAAACAGATTCAAAAATTATCTTGAGCATGGATGATGAGCTTGATATCTGGGATGTGCTTCTGGGCAGGCTTAGCGGAAGTAGTTGAAATGGGATCCTGCTCAGGGACTGGCTTGCAAGGCATAGGTACCTTGGTGTAGAACACAGCAACTTTCTTTAATACTAACTGCCCCTCTGTGGTTCTGTAGAACTCAGGCTCCTTGTCCTTTTCCTGGTTGCCATCAGTGACATAGGGCTCATAGCTAGTGTCAAGTACAGGCTTCATCTTCTCCAGCATGGCTGACGGGACTAACTCTTGCCGGTACACAATGTCAAACACATACAAAGTAAGTTCTACCTCCTTGTTTCTAACTTTCTTGGTGAAAGTAACCTTGGCGGGCTTCTGGGTCAGCTTGGGGACCCAAGGGTTTATGCTCCACACCCTAGCAGCTTGTGCTCCTCAAACCGGCTGTGTCAGTGCAGCATCACTATTGAACTCTCCTCTCCTGTCTCCTTCCTGAGTAGGCATTTGGGTTGCACTAACTCTGTTATTTGACCCGCGGGGAAACCACAACTGCAGAGCACAACAGATGCATTGGTACTCTGTTGTTGTGTTCCTTCCATTTTGAGAATTTAATAAAATATTAAATAAATTTCAATTAAGTTACTCCCTAATTTTAATTTTTGCTTTTATATGAATACTAGGTGGTTGCCCCGTCCAAGGACAGAATTAAAGTTGAATTTAACAAATCAATTAAATTTATTTTATTGTCTTTTTAGGCTTGTATTACTTATTGCATATTTAATTAAAATTTTATTTGATTGCTTTATTAAAAAGTAATTTCAATTATATTTATTTAAATTTAAAATTAAAATTAAAATTAAAATTAAAATTGTATACTCCAAGTATAAATAAAAACTAAACCTAAATAAGTATAGTATCACTATTAAGTTTAGTAAGGCTAAACTGATTATTTTAAAATTTAGTAAGTGATTTTTAATGTCTGTAAAAATGTAGAGCTGATCTGCAGCTTTTAAATAAGCTATTGGACATCAAAATCGACTTAGTATTCACTGAGATACATTGAATTTAGTTTTTTAGTGTGCATTAAAAGTAAATTTAGATAATTTCAAATCGAGTCCGAGCCTTTGATTATGACGCGAACCAGATTCCAGCGCTTAACTATATATCTCAGCATCTAGAGCAGCTAGAGCTATCATGTTTGGTACCATTTTGATCAGAATCATCTGAAAAATTTATCTACGTCCTCTAAATTTCATGAAAATCATCATATGGAAACATAATTTTATCATAGTTAGTTTACTCCACTGATGTTCTTTTGGGATGAAGCTATGTCAAGCAAGGTCTACTCTGAAACAATATGGAGCCACTTGGATCAGGTGGCATCGAATTGGAATGGTCTACTATCTCACTTGAAGAATAAGAATTCCGAAATGTCCAAGCCAACCATCTACTTCTTTAAACTAATATTTATATTTATAATTTAAATCGTATTGCTTTAAATTGACCAAGCTCTCTTTTCGTCATCGATTCAATCCTCAACATAGAGCATAATCATCCAATCATATAAAACAATCTAAAACAATTGCTGCTTCTCTTCCAGTTTTAATCCACCCATTCTAGAGTCGGGTAATCTAGAAATATAAGCCACTTTGATATGGTTGAATAGGGTTAGCCACTGATTTAAAATGCACGTAATCAAATACAAATTTATTAAAGTTCGAGTGGCTTATATTTCAGTTCAACATGATTTAGACCACACTCCACTAAATTCAATCCGTGTTCTTAAAGATGCATGTAAGGGATTGAATGTAAGGATGAGCCAAATTGAGCTTTTGGCTTATCAATCAACTTTTAAAATCAAATTTAAATAAAAATCAATTCAGTCGAATCCCTTACGGCTTGAGCCCACTCGAGGTGACATTACAAACAGACAGACAGACTCACTTTTATATATATTAATGGATATTTAATTAATATTTTCCCACCCGATATCCCAATTATAGATTTTTTGTTTCTTAATTAGTTGTTCTTGGTTTTACAAAGCCCATTTTAGAATACTCAAAAAAATCCACACATTTTCCCAGATTTTACTGCCAATTTAAACACCCAACACAATATTTTTAAAATTTGTGTTTCAAATCTTGTGTCTTATTTTAGATACATTGGTATCTTTCTTGATTACAATCCATTGTATACACTGAGTGAGTGATTTTATTTACATAGTGAGTTGCTGCTGTGTTTTGTTTTTGGACTGAGTTTCAACACACTGTGCTTGGGTGTATTTCATCACCAATTCACATAGTAAACATATGGGACATTATTTTTCTTGTTATGCCTAGGCGCCAGATTGGTTATTTTATAACTTAATCATATTATTCATATTCAAATTATTCAGAAAGAGTAAAATATAATCAATCCCAAATATTTAATTGATCTTGGGCTTGGGTGATTTTTTAAAAAATAATTCATTGATTTTATAATTGAAAATTGCAACTTATAGTACTACTGAAAATATCTTAAGTGCTACTACAAACCAAAAATATTTATGATGAGTTGCATGGGAGAGTAATAGCAGCCCCAAAGCTATAAATGCTATTACCCTATCTTTGGCTCATCATAAATATTCTTAGTTTGTTTCAGAAAAAAAGGTTGTTGTTTTTGAAAGACTGATAACTCTATTTAAAATACACCCTCTAGTAAGCTGCCCTACTTCATGAACTTGCCCCAATACACTACTAGCATCTTCTGATATTTTTGTTTCTCTGGTATCATCACGTGATTTCAAATGATAAAATATCTCAGAATATTCTGAGAAGCTTTCAAATGTTAAAGGTGAAGTATATAACTTCCCATCTTTCATCAAATATGAAAGATTAATGCGCAGATTTTTAACTTCAAGCTCTCTTTTTATAGGCCTAAATTTCCTTTCATAAATATAAAAAAATGCTTTTTGGGAAACAATTGAACCAGTTAAAGATGAATTGTATAATTCTTTTCTTCTTTCTTCTTTCTCAAAAATATTTTTTAGATCATTAATGTTGTTAATATAAAGTACATTTTCTTTTTCCTTTAAAATTTTTGATATTACACCAAAGTGACCATCAACAATGCTTTTTCCATGGCATTCAACAAAACGGTTATATTTTATGGAACCCTTAATATATTTAGGTGCCTCTTTAAATAAGTAATATAAAAATTCATATGATCTAAAATGATTTCCATTATCTGTCCATACTTTTATATTTTTTATTTTTTTAAATCTATCTAATTTAAGAAGACTTATTAGACATTCACCTGAAAATAAAGAATCATGTGATAATATTTGAGACAAAAAATCATGATATTCATATTTAATTTTATTGTTTTCTTTAAAAACTAATGCAAACCCTAATAATGAGATTGGTTTTTTTGAATAAAAACAATTATTGGTCTCAATTGGACCACCTCCAACCTTTAAGTTTTCTTTATAATCTATAACTACAACACAAGACTCATCATCTAGTTCATTAATATCTTTTTTATATTCACAATTTTGATGAACATAAAAGTCTTGGTGCTGATTAATAGTCTTTAAGTCATTGTCTATAGATTCTGGTAATGGTAAGTTTTTACTTTCACATTCTTCCTTCTTTTTTCTAGTGAATTTTTTAAATTACAAATATTGCACATATCGGTTTGTTTTTTACTTTTTATTATAATTTTAGGGATTAATTTATAGTAAGTGGAAATTGAAACTGAAATTTCATTTTTTATTTTCATATTTTCATATATTTCTTTTTTGTTTTAAGTAGAGAGTATTTAATTTCAGTTGAGTAATTACTCATCTCTTTTTCTATATCTTTATAAATTTTTTCAGGCACTTTTTTTGTAAACTGGCTTGTTTCAAAAGAATTTTCCAGCAATTTTTTAATTATTTTTTTAGTTATTTCTTTTTTTTAATGAATAGTTATTATTTTTTTGGCTTTTTTTGTTTAAGCTTACATTTTTATTTATTTTTCTTGAGTATTCAAACTCACTTTTGGTTATATTAAACCCCATATCATTAAGCTCTTTTAAAGAGTAACTGGAAGTAACCAGAGATCGCAAGGCTGGGAGATGTTTTTGGGGAGAAGATTTCATGAGATCCTTTAAGTTTTCAATGAACTCATTGCCTTTTTGATTTTGAATAGTTGGCAGGAACTGAGCTTTCCCAAATTCAGTTTGAGTAAGGAAGTGCTTGATGAAATTATCAAGATCATCACCAGCAATAAAGAGGAATGCCTTTTTTAACATTGCAATTCTATCTCTTTTTGTTGAAGCTCCCAAGGAAAAAAAGGGTAGCATGGAAGAAGTAAATTTAACTGAAGACATGGTAGTATTTTGAATCTGTAATTAGGTCAGATCTTTGATGTGTGCCTTAATGATGGAGTAGTTATGATCAGAATGTGGTCTTTGAATTGGGTTATTTGGATTAGAAGCTTTGTGGTACTTTAGCTCTTATATACCAAGCTAAATGACACCATTCTGAAAGAAATGGTGTGATAGCTTTTATTATAGTTTGAACTTGAATTTATGTTTGCAGAAATTAATTAAATACCCAGTTTTCATGCACAAGTGATATATGTGAAGCAGCTAAGCATTATTATTACATCATATCCTCTTTGTAATCAATACAAATCAATTAAAATGATGTATTCAGTTAATTGTAACTCTTCCGCATATTTTTAAAATGATAAAATATTAAAGAATTCCATTTAATGAATGCTCAATTTGAGGTTCAAAGCTCACTTGAACCTTAAAATCAATCTAAACAGTGATAAAAACATCCTAACTTCAAACTATCATAAAATCCTAGAGAATTGAGCTTTTTAAATAAAATAAAATGCGAAAATAAAGCTCTCAATCTTATCTTTAATTTCGTCAAATAAAAAACATCTGTTGTATATTCAAAAAAGAGTATTTATTAGCTTTGAAGTGATCTACTTTATATCATTAGATATAATCATATAATAAAATCTGGATTATGCTCTTTTAAATTACTTTTGCTTTAATATTGAGCATAGTATACATATTAAAATTTTTACACCAATAGAAAGATAAGATTCTTAGCTTCATTTTGATAGTTTACAGTGTGAAAAAATATTAATTTTTCATTGAGTTATTAATGTTTTAAATATAAATTGTGTAATTAGTTACTTTTTCAAAATCGAACTGTGTTATGCTGCGACTTGAGCAGCATGTGCATTAGAAAATGGCCTAATCTCTAAAATAATGACCCATATGTACATCAAAAGTCAACTCACAACATTTTGTTTGTGAATCCATGTATTTTGGATTATATTTTGAATGGTTTTGCTTTGCGCGTGAGCACTTCTTTACTGTATTAACCCATTTTGTCCATTAACGCCAAAAATCCCTATTAACAGAATGTATATTTTAACCTGATAGTTGGATTTTGTTCAAATCTGAAATCATTTTGTTTAAATCCAAGGTATTTTCAGTTGTTGCCATGACTTTTAAAACTACTGTATTAGGATGCCATTAACACTTATTACAAAAAAGGATACATATTGCATTTTAGAGCTTGTATATTTACCTATTGATAATAATTCTGTAAAATTTCTAGTCGGATTTATTGATTCATTATATTATTATTACTCACAAAATCTGACTAGAAATTTTACAAATTATTATCAATAGGTAAATATACAAGCTGTAAAATGCACTATGTATCAATATTTGTACTAAGTATTACTGTAAATTCAGAACCTAAACGTAAAAATGCGGGATTGTCAAATCCTTGGTCCAAATTTTGAATCACATTTGCTGGATGGCCTTTTTTAATTAAATTGAATTCTTTGAGTATTTATTTGAATATTTGAAAATTCAGGAACTTATAGACACTTTGCAAAGTTCAAGTTGAACTGCATATTTCCAATGTATGAAATGAATTAGCTGGAATCTGATTTAAAGCATTCAAATCCATCAACCATTTTCATTAAGTTTACTATGTTTTTTAAAATTGCGGGATTGTCAAATCCATGAACCAAATTTCAAATCACTTTTGAATGACAATAGTAAACTCAGATATTAATTGCAGGAACTGGAACCCAAATTGAATGTACAGTAAGCACACTAGGAAACACCAACTCAAATCAAAAAGCTCCACCACAACTAAAATCAAATGAAAAATTCAATCTCAATAACAATGTTTAGACATAAAAAGTGATTAAACTTTAAAATCATCTGAAATTTGATAGGATACAATATTATACACTTCAAATTACAGATATAGAAATTCTGTTACTATTCAAGGCTAAATCAAGAGAAAACAACTACTCACAACTAAACCAATAAATCCAAATAAATACATATTTAATCTAATATATATTTTTTATTTTGTTTTTATGGACCGTCAATCACATTCCCAACCAGCTCCTGCACCAGCCCGCGGGGCAGCCTGTCCACGAGGGCAACCCAGAGGGACCAAGAACAGACACAGAACCCAACTTGAGGGGATTCATGCCAACACACAGGCCTCCCAAGGTGTCAGCGCCAGCCAACCACCTCCCATATCTCAAGCCAGGAACAGTAGCCTCAATCCAAGACAGAAACCGCTCTCAAGGCCTGCAACCAAAGCCTACTATACAAAGGTGATTGGGAATAATGAGGTTACATACACCTCCACTGTGTACCCAGTTGTCACCTGTCCCTGCACTCTTGATCCAAGAGTTGCTACTTCCTGCCCCCACGTCTTTGACACCTCCTATGAGCCATTGGCCACCACTGAAGAGCCATCTGCGCCTGTATCATATGCCACCATTGACGGCACCAGTGCAACCAAGCGTGATCCCACCTTCTACACAAAGGTCCCCATCCCCTGTGTCAAGCCTGCTAGCCAGGATGCCGTGGTACCTGGCAAGGGCCAGCGTCAGTTGACATATAGTGAGCGTGAAGCTCTCCTCAATTGTTTTAACAGGAGAATGGCAGTTTGGGATATAGTGTCCCAATTTGGTGTCACAGCCAGATACATTGCCAACATCAACACCAAGTATGGTAACACCGGGTGAATTGAAAAATCTGCCAAGGCTAAGCAGCAGCCCAAACTCTTGGAGCCTGTGCATATTGACACAATAAAACAGTGGGTTACCAAGGATTCCCACCTGGACTCACTTGCTGTCCAATCAATGCTTGCCACAGAGTTTGGGCTTTTTGTTTTTAAAACCCTTGTTTACAAAGCATTGGTTGATTTGGGCTTCTCCTGGAAAGTACTGGGAGTTTTGCTGTACAACAGAAACAATGAGAAGACCATCAAGGATTGACACATTTATGCCAAGACATATCTGGCACTAAGGGAGACTGGGAATGTCCAGTTCTTCTACATCAACAAATTGTTGTTTTCCTCCTCACTAAGGTCTAGGCATGGGTGGATTGAGAAGGGGTCCAAGGACGGCGTACCCCATTGTGCAGCTGTCTGTTCCCAGACCTATTCCATGGTAGCACCTCTGGGTCCTTGCGGGTTGGACCAGTATCAGATAATCAAGGATTCCCACATTAGCGGGACTTTTCTCAATTTTCTCTGAACAGTCAAGGAGTATCTCTGGATCAATTACTGCAGTACAACCAACATTGTTGTGTTGGATAATGGTGGGCTCCACAAAGTGATTTTGGTTGTGTCCAAGTTCCCGCCCATTGATAAAAATAGCCATTTGGCCAGCCACCGCCTGGCTGACTGTCCAGTGAGACTCCTCTTCCTCTCCCATATTCTTCATTCCTTAACCCAATTGAGGAGGTCTTTGGGTGGATCAAAAATAAGGTGAAGCAAGGCCTCCCTCAGGACACCAAGGATCTCTTCAACATCCTTGAGGTCAGTCAATTCACAATGCCACCCAATGTGGTGGCAGCTTTTTACAAGCACTCAGAATCCTTCCTCCCCAAAGCCCTGGCCTCCAAGCCAATCAGATAAATGGGCACTCTGGATTTTATTTGTTTTTATTTTTATTTATTTTGTTTTTAGTAGGACTCAAAAATTATTAATTATATATAATGACATGACATTTGATTGTATTATAGACATATAAGAGTATGTAGAAAAGGTAAGTAAAATTGATTATACTAGGTATGAGGAATATATTTTTATTATAATGCACTGAATATTATATTGAATGTTGCGCTAACAAATAAATAAATTAAAAAAGATAGAAATAGATTAATTTTATTTAAATAAGTGTGAATCCTTGTTGGTACTTTGGCTTTTTTTAAGCCACAAATTGGACCTTGCAAGTCATCATCTGATCCTTATTATTTCAGTGCCACTATAGCCACACAACACAATCACCAATGATTTTTATGTATTGCTTACTAATTAGTACTTAGGACGCAGGTCAATCATATTGAATATATTTATCAAATCATATTACAAGGGAAAGGTAATTTGAGTTCTAAACAATTGCTTGTTTAGAATATAAGTGGAGTGGGCCGTATGATGCAGATAAATTCAATTCTTGTTGTTTGTATATGTAATAAATGAACCTGTACTTGATGAGCTAGTAAATAAACACATTTTAAATCACATTTTATTATTTGATGTGGTTGCAACTATAACTAATGTCTTGTAATATATTTAGATATATTAATATTATAATTTACCTACTAAAACTTAAAATAAAATTAAAATATTAAAAGTAAAATTATAATTATAAATCTTAAGGTTTATCTATTAAAGTTTAAATATTCAAAATTTAACTATTTTTATTTAATCATGATTTATTCAATATTAAAATATTATATATTAAATTTTTTAATATTTTGTATATGTATTGTTAAAATTTTAATATTGACTTTTAGATAGTAAAATTTTAATATTTCAATATTTAAAATTAAAATTTTACTATTAGAATTTTAATGTTACATATTTCAGTAAAAATATTTAATATTAAAATAAAAATTAAAAAAATAAATTTAAGTTGCAAGGGAAAAATATTTATTAAGGGGATGCTAATTGCAAAGGGAATGCAATTATTCCGGGGAATTATACCCTGAAATTAAATTTTTGGCTAGAGCATCCAATTGGATCCACATACTCTTCTTTACGTGGTAGACAACCCTGGATGTGATTGCTAGAGGGGTGGCGCCCTGTACCCTGGTGGTTGTTGAACGTTTGATAAAAGGAAGCCGGGTGAGCAAATCAATTAATAGGTTTTTTCAGGGGGCACATAATACAGTAGTTTTAAAAGCTATGGCAACAAGCAAAAACAATTCAGATTTAAACGAAATGAACTCGGATTTAAACAAAATTAATTTTAAATGAATTTATATTGATTTACAATAGATTTGGATTCATTTCAATTTAGTTTAAAGCTGAGTTCATTTCGTTTAAATCTGAATTGTTTTTGCTTGTTGCCATAGCTTTTAAAACTACTGTACCCATATAACGTTGCCAATGCAAAGGAGTCATACAGGACATGCTCAACTGTCCTATACCCCTGCAGTGTCTTCTAGCGTTTGAGTGCTAAGCGGCATATATCAATTTGAATAGGTACATCCTCCAACTTTTTGACGTTGGTTTTTAACATGCAGTGAAGGAGGATTCCTAGGTATACCACAACGTGAATTCTTTGGGAGGTATATTTTTCTGAGAACATGCACAATTTTTTGAAGACTTGAACTAATCTATTGATATACAATGGTTGTTTGAATTTGAAGAGGGTTCTGGGGGGGGGCGCCTGACTTGTATCAGCCCCCATGCCTCTGCAAACAAAATAAATAAAGGTTTAAATGTGTTCACAAGGACTGCATTCCTGACTTTATTTGACAATGCCTTGAATACTTTATTAAAAACTTCAGTTTTTAGATATTCAGTTCCTATTTAAAAGTCAGTTTTTATTAAGTTTTTTTATATTTGTTGATGTTTGAAAATGGAATCTTTGAATGATTTCATATATATTCATCAAAGTTTAGCTTGACATCCCCGCAAATTTCATTCATCTCTTTGAAGTTGATATTTGATCCTATTTTTATGCTTTCCCAAACCACAGCAAGCACCCTGCAGGTGGTGAATATTCCCTATCTTTAGCTTCAATATTTGAAAACTTATTCATATTCTGTTGAATTATTTTATTTATTTGGTTTTTATTTATTTGTTTTACAGGGGCTACCAGTGAAGGATAACCCCCCTAAAACCAACTTGGCGTAAAAGCCGCCACTTCTGTGACCTTGTCCCCATTCCTAGTGATAACTAAAATAAATATAAGTAAAACAAAAAGACTTACTAATTGTTTCCTCTGCAGACCCCTCAGCCACAGGCGCCACCTCAGCAAACTTAATGAGCGTTAGCTGCTATTCATTAATTTTCCTAGGCTTAATTTTTCTTATCTTTCTTGCAACTTGTGTTTCTTGGTTTTCATTTGATAAATTTCTGTATTTCTTGAAGCACTCCTGCTTCTTGACTGAGTTTTGTTTTCATCTGTTTCCATTTGGTTGGTATCCTCTTCATTTGTGTTTATTTCATATGGGTTTTCATTTCCTTCAATTAGTTTGATTTCTTGAGTATTCTTTCTATTGGTTTTTGCAAATTCCCACGGGTTGTAACTTTCACTTTTGAAATATAACTGCTTGAGTATTTCCTTTTGAAGATTTAAAAATATTTTTTGTGTTCTTTGTTGACCTTTGATCCCAGGCTATTTTTTGCAGTTTCATTTTAGTGGACCAAGGCTCTTACCTCATTTCCCAGTTGATTTACCACAATTTCCCTTATGTTGTATTCAAGCTCAACAACCTTTTGGAGGGCTGACTCTAATTTGTTTATTAAGTTATAGAATTTGACATTTTGTTTGAATTACATCAAAAAACTGGTTTTTATAGTACTACCTTCAATGTGTGAATATTTTTCATCATCATTATAAATTAAAGACAATGTACATAAATATTGCATTAGAATATTGCAATTAGACGTCAACTCTTGATATTTTGATATTATGTGCATAACTCAATGCATTTTTTTAATAAAATCCATTGTAAACTTGGCCTTTTCCATTTTAATTTAAAGAAATGGACTGTGGTTATATTAGAGAGCCATTAACGCTTAGTACAAATATTGATACATAGTGCATTTTACAGCCTGTATATTTGCCTATTGGTAATTTTTCTATAAATTTTTCAGTCAGATTTTGCGAGGCAATAATAATGTAATAGGTTAATAAATTAATGTTTATTGTCATTAATTGGCTGATTTTATTTTCTGTGGCAATTGTGCATTTTCTGATATTTACACACTAGTATCCAATTGGTTGGTTTCACATCCAATTGCACAGGCAATAGGAAATCAAGCCGCCACCCCAACCACATCTGGTCTTGGGGTGTCAGGGACCCACTTGGCGGGGAATAAACTTCCCAGCTGATGGGCCAAGGCCCCTACATTCAAACCTGCTATTAGCAAGCCAATAGTACCGTGACTGTTGCAAGATGTCCAAGGTGTCCTAGGTAAGCAAATCTTCCAAACATAGAACTGAATTGTCCAAGTAGATAGTAATCCACCAAATACGTCAAGAGGTAAAAGGAGACATAAGGTCTAACCAGAGTAGGTTCAGTGGGTTGGTAGAAAACAAACGGCCATAGTGGAATTTACGTCCCCAGTGTCCAGAAGGATATTTGAACCATCCATGGGCAAGGGATTCCTTCTGGTGGGCGTCATCTGGGGAGGAATTATACCAGTTGGTTGTAGGAGTTGGATTTTCCAAGGCGTACACCTTGGGCAAGAAGTAGGCTAGAAACCAGGATAGGAAAAGAATTCCTCTCATGGCTTCAGGAAGGTGTGTTATCAAAAAATGGAGGAGTAGTTAGAAGTGAAATATTCTTTATTGTTGGAACATTTAAGAATGGTAAAGTTTGTACACTTAAATAGTCTCCAAAGTGGAGGCTGGAACATTTAAGTGGTTATTTGGGGGAATGAGAGGGATTTGCCAATGATTTTCATGACTATAATGTATGAAATTAATACCTGGTTAATATTGGCTTGGATTTGAGTCTGTAGAGATAATATAATCTCATAATTGAAGAATAATAAGGCAGAGAAAGCCACAAGATCAGAGGCAATTGAGTGGTGTACAGGCTGAAGATCAAGGATTGCATAGTACAGAGCTTGCACTAAAGTAAGAGAGAGCGGGTCAGAAGTTGGTTTGAAAGCTAGATTCAGCCAATCAGGATCAAGATGGTAAGTGACATTTCAAGGCATATTATCAACTCTTTTGAATTTGAAAGACGTTTTGAAAGCAAAAATTAACTGAATAACCAGGTAATAAAAAGGTAAATCAAAGGTTTGTGTTGATCTGGAGCTAACAATACATTCCTTAGAAGCGTCCTGAGTTTGAATCCAGGTCCCCAAGGTTTCAAAATACCAGATATCATTGTTAAGACTGTTGTGTTGTGCTTTTGACTGGGTGCCTTCTGAATCTCTGTTCTGGTGTTCATTTAAGACTGTGTTTTTCCCAAGGATGTCAATAAGAGTAAGGTAGTCAGGGAAAGAATCCCTGACACTATCCTCCCCAGGAAGGTCCCTATCTGTCTGAGTCTCTTTGTAGTGTGAGAGGACTTCTGGTGCGTTCTCTAGATTCTCTTCTGGTTCCCAGGAGTTGGATTCTACTTTGTAACCCTTCCATTTGACCAAGTATTGATGTTTGCCTCGTGAGGTGCGGTGATTGAGGATGTCTTTTACTTTCTATTCCGGAGTATGATTCAAGATGATAGGAGGAGGGTCCTTGTGATCCATGTCAGATGGTAATCCTTTGAACTTCCGACAGAAGACTAATGTGAAAGACATCATGGTCAGAGGAGCCTGCCGGAAGTTTGAGTTGGAAATTAACCTCAGAGCGTTGCTCAATGACCAACAGGGGCCCAATTTTCTTGGGTCCTAGTTTTTGTCCAGGAATGTCCAGTTTAAGATTCTTTGCACTGAGGAACACATAGTCTCCCACTTGGATGTCTTCAGGTGTTCTTCAATGTTTATCAGCTTGGATCTTATACTTAAGGATGGTCTTTTCCAGTTGTGCAATGAGTTGTTGATGATTCTTGAGTAAGAATGTTGCCCATTGATGTGCCGTCAGAATAGTGTCTTCAGTTGTTGGGTCAGGAAGATCTTTAGGGTTATACCCATAATTGGCAAAGAAGGAAGATACTCCAATAGAGTCATGATGATTGGTGTTATAGCATAGTTGGGTGAGCGGGAGTAGACTTACCCAATCATCCTGTTGCAAGTTCACATAGTTCCTGAGAAACCCTTCCAGTACTTGATTAACCCGTTCTGTCTGTCTGTCGGTCTGAGGATGAAAGGATGTAGACATGAGAGTTTTAACTCATAAGGTCTTCATTAGAAACTGCCAGAACTTGGATGTGAATTGTGTACCTCAATCCGAGAGGATGTTGTTGGGAATTCTGTGGTTGGCAATTACATGAGTAAGGAGCATTTTGGCAGTGTCTTCCGCCGTTGCGCGTTTGAAGGGTGTAAAGATTACATATTTTGTTAACCAATCTACCACCACAAAGATGCTGGTCATGTTGTCACTCTCTGGAAGGTCCACAATGAAGTCCATGGAGATGGAATGCCAAGGGCGTGGAGGAATGGGTAATGGTTTGAGTAGTACTTGGGGCTTCATGGTGGAGGGTTTGTTGTGGCCACACAGCACACATGTGGTAATGTATTTGGCAGCTGTCTTCTTCAGATTAGGCCACCAGTATCTTTGTTGGATCCTCTTGACCGTTTTGCAAATGCCTCCATGTCCTGTGAGAGGGGAGTTGTGGAAGCTTTCCAGGATTGTTTGTTGGTGTTCATTGGTTGATACATAAAGACTTCCATTCTTTGTCAAGATCCATTGTTTAGTGTAAGCCCGGTGGGGACGTTCTCCTTATCCAAGAGTTGGGATGCTATGATGTCCTGGTTTAAGGTGGATAGATAGGATAAGGTCATGATGTGGGAGAGGAACTGATCTTCAGAGAGTATGGCACGTTCATTGTGTTTAATGTAAGACTGACTTGGATCATCCAAATCCTCTTGTCTACTGATGGCATCAGGTACTACATTCTGTAAGGTATTGCCCATAATGGCGCAAGGTTATAGACTAGGGTGTGTAAGGCATTAGGATTCAAATTTAAAAGATATAGAAATGTAGGAACTGTCTGTAAGATAATCTTACAGAACCCTGCTAAAAACCTATATTGTGTCAAAAAAGGAGTAATTGAGTGTAAGAACCCTAAGCAAATAAGATAAAACAAAGTATTTAATAGTGAACAATTTGTAACTAAGGAAATGTCAATATTAGGATATTCTCCATCCGCAAATTGGTACATATAACTATTGAATGCTTCCTTAAGAGAAAACAACGGATACAACAATCCTAAGGCTTGTTGTTTTACAAGTTCCATCTGTTTTAAAAAAAGGAAAAGGCTAAACTTTGAAATGAAACTAATAAAAAGTATAAATTTCTAAAAATTAAGATCTCAAGTTAAAAATTAAACAAAGATTGAAGGGGAAGAAACCACTTAGAATTTTGGCTTAAAGCCTACTCTTCACAAGCTCTTTATTTATACTAAAATATTTCCGGTTGGTAATTTGATGGGCAAGGAGAAAGGCAGTCAGATACAGGAGCAACTGGGGAAGTTTGGAGGTGGCCAGGAAAAGAAAGGAGAAACAGACAACCAGTTCAAAGTAGATCTTCAATGTAAAGCTGTGGGGGAGCGGCAAAGATGTCAGCGGGAGTTCAAAAGGTAAGAATGGTTGAAAACTTTCTAACTTTGAAGTAGAAATATATTAAAATATAGATATCTCATAAGGAAGCAAAAGACGGCAACAATTTAAGAAAATGGCAAAAACAAAAAGAAGGTAAATGAATTAAAAATAACTAAACATTGACTTTCAAATTCAAAATTCAAAATATTAAAATACTAGAATTCAAATTCAAATGAAAATAATAGAGATGAATAAATCAAAGAGACTGCCCTTTGAGGCAGGGCATGACACATTCTTGTGTCCTGGCGTATAACTAATCTTGAAGTCAAAGGCAAGCAGATCTATAGACCATTGTGTCAGACGTGGACTAACCTTTCTCTTCTCAGTGAAATATAGTAGATTCTTATGATTGGTTCTGATTAGAACAGGGAATTTACTTCCTTTCAAGTAGTGGCGCCAGTGGTCCAAGGATTTGACAATGGCAAATAGTTTCTTCTTGTATATGTGGTAATTCCTCTCTTGGTCAAGCAGCTTATAGGAGTAGAACGCCACAGGATGGAGTTCACTATCCTCCCCAAGCTGCAGCAACACCCCTCCTAGGGCAAAGTCAGAGGTGTCTGTGTCAAAAAAAATTGGCGTTCAGGATCCAGACGGAGAAGGACAGGGGCCGAGGTGAATTTCTTCTTGAGGGTTTCAAATGCCAAATCAGCTTCAGGTGATCAGACAAAGAGGACCTTCTCGGAGGTAAGGTGTGTGAGAGGGAGAGCGGTAGCAGAAAAGTTCTTGATAAACTTGTGGCAAAAATTTGCAAGGCCCAAGAAGCCACTAAGATTGGTATGTGTCATAGGTCTAGGCCAGTCTAGGACTGCCTGGATCTTGGAAGAGGCAACTGCAAAACCTCCTGGGTTAATCTTGTACCCAAGGAACTCAATCTCAGTGATAAAAAACTTGCATTTTTCAAGCTTAAAAAACAAACAGTTGTCAATAAGTAGTTGGAGGACCTCTTGTAGGTGTTTTGTGTGGGCCTCCTTGTTCTGTGAGTATACCAGAATATTGTCAAGGTAGACAACAACGCAGACATCAAGTAGAGGGAAGAGAACCTCACTCATTAGGCCTTGAAAGGCTGCAGGGGCGTTACTCAAACCAAAGGGCATCACAAGATATTTATAGAGCCCAAAGGGAGTGCAAACTGCTGTCTTCCATTCATGACCTTCAGCAATATGTATTTGGTTATAAGCACTGCAGAGGTCTAGTTTAGAAAAAACCTTGGTATGGGTAAGTCAGTCGGTCAAAGACTCTGCTGATGGTAAGGGGTTTTGGTTCTTAATGGTTATGGAGTTTAGTTTGGTGAAGTCTACGGCAGGTCTCAAGGTTCCATCTGCTTTCCCTACAAAGAACATGGGTGATGAACATGGGGAGTTGGATTGACGCATAAACCCTTTTGCTAAGTTTTTGTCAAGGTACGCCTTCATTGCAATTCCCTGTGCTTGGTTCATGGGGTAAAGCTTTCCCCAGGTAGGTGAGGAGCCTGGTATCAAGTCAATTCTAAGATCAGATGGTCTTTGTTCAGGAAGGACAGAGCAGAGTTCCTTGCTAAAGAATGTTTTTAAGTCTTGAATTTCCTCTGGAATAGAATCAGGTGTTGGGCTCCCCACAAGAAGTAGAGAGTTTAAGTACACAGTGAAGTTCTTTGGTACTTGATGATACAGTTTTTTGAGAGGAACCGTGGTTGGTTGTCTGTGGGAGTGAAGTGTGACAGAGTTGGTGTCCCAATTGAACTGTAACTTGGCTTTCTGACACCAGGGAAAACCCAAGACTAACGGGAAGGCCAAGTTGGAGAGCGTAGAGGTAGGTAGATGGTATGAGTTATTCCCCACCTGAGCGTGGAGGGGTTTGACTAGGTGTCCTACTTGGGCAGGGGTACCTTCAGCAAGTCTTACAGAGGCTAGCCCTGAAGTATCAAACCCTAATGAAGTCAAAAGATCTTGGTCAATGAAGTTCCCCATTGCTCCCGCGTCAATTAGTGCGTAGCTGGCCGTAGTGCCAAATTTGTGGTCTAGAAAAACGGGCAAAAGAGCATAAGACTGAGTGGAAGATTTATTGGCATCTGTGGTCAAAAGAAGATGGCCTGAAGCAGACTGTACCTTTGAGAGTGCCTGGCAATCCTTAGAAGAATGTCCTGTTTGTCCACAGTAGAGGCACAATCCTTTGCAGACTCAACATTGTTTCTCTTCAGAAGCTAACTGATAACCTCCCCCGGGTTTAGGAACCAATTCCTTTGGAACCTTGGAAGGGGATGATAAGTTACGGGCGGGCATAGTCTTGGTGTTGTTCCAAGAAGGGAGATGTTTTACCTTGGAGGACCATTTCAATACCTCTTTGGTAAGCTCAGAAAACTTGTCGGGTAGTACATGGTGGGCTAGGAAGTTCTTAAGTTCCGGAGATAATTTTTTCTGGAAGAGGTAGCAAGCTTTGGCGTCCGTCATCCCAATTGCTTCCTTGAGGTGAGAGAATTCTTCAATATAGTCCTTGGTGGCCATTCTGCCTTGGTACAAGGTCATTATGCAGTCTTGGAGTTCTTTGGTAGTCTGTGCTGGCACTACAGTAGACAATAAGGAGTTGCAAAAGGCAGGGTAGTTATTGAGTAATTTCTCTCCTTGGAGGGTGGCCTTAGCATACCAGACGCAAGCCTTGCCTGTGAGCTTCTTGGCCACGTGATGGACCTTCTGTTCGTCAGTCTGGAAATGTGCTGGCAATGTTTCAAACAGTGATTGTGAGAAGGCCAGGAGCATCAGAATCTTGTTACCTTTGTTGTTGTCAGGAGATACTGCTGAAATCTGGTTTAGTACCACAGTTTGGTTCTGAACCTGTTAAGGAGCTGTTGCACTGGCAACAGTGGTGGTTCTGGTCTGCAGGAAAAGGCAAACCAAACAATAGGTGGTCAGGCTGATGATGGTAGTAACCAAGGTGACTGCAAGACTCTTGATAATTGCGGTATAGAGCAGGTAGCTTGCAGGGGTTGGTTATGAACTTCTAATTAAGAAGCTCAAGATGGGTTCCAACAAACTGTCAGGGACCCACTTGGCAGGGAACAAGTTCCTTAGCTGGTGGGCCAAAGCCCCTAAGTTCAATCCTGTTATTACCAAGCCAATAAGAACCGTGACCATTGTGAGGTGTCCTAGGTGTCTCAGGTAAGCAAATCTTCCAAACATAGAAAGAATTGTTTGAGTAGATAGTAATCCACCAAATATGTCAAGAGGTAAAAGAAGGCGTAAGTATAA
Source organism: Entomophthora muscae (assembly GCA_014839935.2). NCBI lineage: Eukaryota > Fungi > Entomophthoromycota > Entomophthoromycetes > Entomophthorales > Entomophthoraceae > Entomophthora > Entomophthora muscae. The sequence goes on from QTSX02002943.1 coordinate 51,537, forward strand.
CCAGAGTAGGTTCAGTGGGTGGGGTAGAAAAAAAACAGCCATAGTGGAATTTACGTCCCCAGTGTCCAGAAGGATATTTGAACCATCTATGGGTGAGGGATTCCTTCTGGTGGGCGTCATCTGGGGAGGAATTATATTTGGTTGTAGGAGTTGGATTTTCCAAGGCGTACACCTTGGGCAAGAAGTAGGCTAGAAACCAGGATAGGAAAAGAATTCCTCTCATGGCTTCAGGAAGGTGTGTTATCAAAAAATGGATGAGTAGTTAGAAGTGAAATATCATTTATTGTTGGAACATTTAAGAATGGTAAGGTTTGTACACTTAAATAGTCTCCAAAGTGGAGGCTGGAACATTTAAGTGGTTATTTGGGGGAATGAGAGGGATTTGCCAATGATTTTCATGACTATAATGTATGAAATTAATACCTGGTTAATATTGGCTTGGATTTGGGTCTTTAGAGATAATATAATCTCATAATTGAAGAATAATAAGGCAGAGAAAGCCACAAGATCAGAGGCAATTGAGTGGTGTACAGGCTGAAGATCAAGGATTGCATAGTACAGAGCTTGCACTAAAGTAAGAGAGAGCGGGTCAGAAGTCAGTTTGAAAGCTAGATTCAGCCAATCAGGATCAAGATGGTAAGTGACATTTCCAGGCATATTATTAACTCTTTCAAATTTGAAAGACGTTTTGAAAGCAAAAATTAACTGAATAACCAGGTAATAAAAAGGTAAATCAAAGGTTTGTGTTGATCTGGAGCTAACAATATATTCCTTAGAAGCGTCCTGAGTTTGAATCCGGGTCCCCAAGGTTTCAAAATACCAGATATCATTGTTAAGACTATTGTGTTGTGCTTTTGACTGGGTGCCTTCTGAATCTCTGTTCTGGTGTTGATTTAAGACTGTGTTTTTCCCAAGGATGTCAATAAGAGTAAGGTAGTCAGGGAAAGAATCCCTGACATGGGGTGGTGGCTTAATTTCCTATTGCCTGTGCAATTGGAATTTGAAACCAACCAATTAGATACTAGTGTGTAAATATCAGAAAATACACAAGTGCCAAAGCAAAGAAAATCAGCCAATTAATAACAATAAACAGTAATTTATTAACACATTACATTATTATTACCTTGCAAAATCCAACTAAAAAGTTTATAGAATTATTACCAATAGGTAAATATACAGGCTGCTAAATGAACTAGTATCAATATTTGTAATGATTGTTAATGGCTCTCAAATATAAACAAAGTCCATTTCATTAAATTATAATGGAAAAGGCCAAGTTTACAATGGATTTTATTAAACAAAATGCATTGAGTTATGCACATAATATCAAAATATCAAGAGTTGACGTCTAATTGCAATATTCTAATACAATATTTACGTTTATTGTCTTTAATTTATTAACAATGATGAAAATATCCACGGAAATGATTATATATTACCACATCAAATGTACAACATTCTTTAAATATGGAAAAATTTGATAATGTAAAAAGAAAATATTGTTAATTATGAATTGAAAGAGAGATATTAATTTTAATAAGTTGTCACAAAGAAAAGACTTATTTACTCATCAAAGGACAAGTAGGGGAGGGAATGGGCAGAAAAAACATGGCCTTCATCTGCGCCTGTGAAAGGGACAGCATAAGAGATAGTGGTGAGGGAATGAGTGGTTATTTTGGAGTCAGGGTTAGAAGGCAGGTGGCTTAATGGGGGGGGTTGGGAAGGCAGGGTTTATTGTCTGGGAAGGGGCAGCAAGAGCTGATTGCTTCAATTGCTCAAATTCATCTTCTGTCACATATGCAGGCTTGGCGAAACAGATGGATTGGCGTGGGGGGAGGCAGGAGTCCTTTCTGGACTTATCACTATCACTTGCATAGAAAATGACAATATCTGATAGGTCCTGGACAAACATAGAAGGGAAAAGCTCATAACCCTTATAAATTTGGGTACATAGTTTGTTGTAGGTGGCAGGCTTCAAGCGCCTGAGGGTGGAACCAAAATTGTAAAGACATACACCTGCAAGATGCATGTCAGTGTGGTTGATGGGGTAGGACCAACAGGTATGCCCTGCAGCCTGATTTTTGGGCTTCCCACTCACGCTGTTTCATAGCAGCACTCAGTACAACTGTGTGCATGGTGTTTTGTGTGGCCCACTCCTCCAGCATGGCCTTGAGCTCTGTCTGGTAGGCATACCCATCTGCGGTGTTTGATATTGCCAAGTAATAATTGATGCCCAATGGGGAAACTGCCAATAAAACCCCAACAAAACAATACAAGATTGGGCGCACTTGTATACGTTAGACTAGATACACTTCTCTCCAGAGTCTTGGATACTGGCCAAGATCTTAGCGTATGATAGGAAGATGATGTCATTACAGGCCCTCATTGCCATTCCTTTGATAAAATTAATGATGGGTGAATTGTAGGGATCAGTATCCACCAAACTAGGACCACTGAGAACCTGATTGGACAAGATTCTAGCAGCAACCATAACTCTGTATATCCACAAATTGACTGTTCTCTTATTGGTGAAAATGCTGTGGAGTCCCAGTTGGAGGCGTACCTAGACCAGGGGCATCCACGGGTCACATTCCATGATAGCCATCATGAGAGGGTGATTTTTTTCACCTTTGGTTGAAGTACAGGCACCAGTTGGAGTCTTCTTGGTAGGGGGCCACAGTTGGTGTGGGCTTGCAGGGTTGCAGCCACAGTGGACTTTGCAAAACCCATCCAGCCACAATTTCCCCAAGGGACATAAGCATCCCTTGTTTTTTAATCATTTCAAGAACAATCTCTGGGGTAATTAGCTTTCTTTTGCGTCTTGCAGGCTGATTGGCTGGAGGTGGGATATGTCTGTCTTGGGAACCAGAAAGTGCCATATGATTGGCTGTTTCTTGATTCAGGGTTCTCTGGGTGACCCCATGGCTCACTTGGCCAATTATGGATGCTAGTGTTGATACACAATATGGGTTAGCAGCTGCCTGTACATGATGGACAAGCAGGGCCATAATGGAAGACACAGGAGAAAGAATACACTCCTGGGTAGTGCTTGGGGAGGGGCCTGCAGGTTGGGAGTAACCATAGACAGAGGCTTCACTATTGGAAGACCCAGCATAGCCCTGCATAATTTTGCCAAGGCCAGGGAATAGTTTGTTCATTTGGTTGTTATTAGAAGAAGACATAATAAATTGTTAGAAAAAAAAATTCAATAAGGGGAGTGTATATTTTAGTCAATTTTATTATTAAGTATGTTAAGTTGGTGGATATTACAATCTAAATTTTAGCTGCCATAAAATGGAATAGGGTGATTTTTGAGAATGCCTATGATTCCTAAAAGAATTAGCACAAATCCACTCTAGATCTTTTATTATCCTTTTTGAGACACCCAAAAAGTATATTTATTTCAAATTCACCTCATTTTTATTTGAAATTTGGTTCTTGGATTTGACAATCCCACAATTTCAGATTCATTAAGTTTTACATGATGTCTATGATTCATTTAAAATACAGGGAATCTCAAATTGTACATTAGAATCCTGCATTTCTGATTCATGTATACCACATTTGTTTGCTGTGTTTTGTCTTTTATTAGTTGAGTTATTTGCTTAAGAGATTCAAAATTTACCAATTTAAATAAATCAAAAAAATTCAAATTAAATGGTTGATTTTATTAAATATTTTATTTTTCACTCAGCTGAGTTGCCTGTAAAAGTTATTCAAATTTGGACCAAGAATTTGACAATCCCACATTTTTACGTTTAGATTATGAATTTACAGTATAGAGACATATATTTTTATTATAATGCACCAAATATTGTAGTGACTGTAGAGCTAACAAATAAATACATTAAATAAAATACAAACAGATTAATTTTATTTAAATAAATGTGGTCCCTTTTAGCACAATGGCTGTTATTTTTTAAAAGCCACCTATTGAAACTTGTGAGTCATCACATGATCCTTTTGATTCAGTGCCACTATAGACACACAGCATGAAAACCAATGAATTTTATATATATCTTACTAATTATTACTTATGGCGCAGGTTAAGCATAGAGAATCTATTTATCAAAACACATTGAAAGGGAAAACTAATTCAAGTTCTTTACAATCAATTGTTTAAAACATTATTGCAGTGGACAGTTCAAGGCAGTAAATAGAGCTTGTGTTTGTTTATGTATGTATTATATGAACCCATAGCTGCAATCAACTAAACAAACAAGTTATAAATTAGAATTAATACTAAACGTGTTTGATTTATTATAAAAACTCTTTATTATACCCTAACTAATTATATATTACTATTTTGATACAAAAAATAAAATATAAGAAGTTTTATTGAGCAAACACAATAAGCAAGGGAGCTATTCAGGAGAATCATACCCCCAAAATATTGTTTTCTGCAAGAGCCACAAATTGGGACCACAAAATCTTCATACATAGTGGATTATTTGAGAGCCAATTGCAAGTGGGGTGGCGCTCATCACCCCAGTTGTGACCAAGCGCTTTATAAAGGGCAAGATGAATAGGTAATTTATGAGTAATTGCTTTTTGGGAGGTAAGTAGTACCCATATATTGATGCTAACGCAAAACTATCATACAGGACATGCTCCACAGTCTTATAGCCCCATGGAGTCTTTTGCTTCTCCAAAGCTAAACAGCAGATTTTCATCTGAAGAGGGACGTCTTCTTGTTTCTTGACGTTTGTTTTTAAGATGCAGTGAAGCAAGATCCCCAGGTACACCACAATGTGTAGTCATTGCAATGTGTATAATTCCAAAAAATAAGCAATTTTTTATAGGTTGCTGTCAATCTATTGATCTATGAGATATTGCTGAATTTGAACACTGTCCCTTCTGGTGTACCGCTTGAATCTGCCCCCAGGCTTCAGCAACCAAAACTAATAAAGGTTTTAATTTGTTCACAAGGTTTGCATCCCCAACTTTTTTTAATAATGATCTGATGAATTCATTAAGTATTGCTGATTTTAAACATTCATTTCCTATTTGAAATTCAATCTTCTTCAAATTTGATTCATATGCATTCATATTTGAGAACAGTAATCTTTCAATGCTTTCATGAATATATTCATCAAAATTCATTTAAAAGTTTAGTTGGAGTTCATTCATTTGATAAAGGTTGATGTTTGCTTCTATTTTATATGCTTTCCTAATCCAAGTTTAACTTCCTTCAGGTGCTTCATATTCCCTGTTTTTTGCTTCCTTCTTTGAGAATTCATTCATATTCATTTGAATTATTCTTTGCACTTCCGCGTGGTTCCTTTGAATGACAGGGGCTACCAATGATAGGTAACCCCCGTAAAACCAACTGAGTGTAAAGGCCACCACTTCAGCAACCTCCTCTCTATTCCTTGATGTGAATAAAATAAGGCAAGTAAAAAATAAATGAACTTACTAATTCTTTTCCCTGTGGCCCCCTCAGCCACAGGCACCCCTTCAGCAAACTTCATGAGCATTGAGTACTCTTCATTTGTTTTCCTGGGTCTTACCTCCCTTATTTTCCTTGCAATTTCTACTTCTTCTTGATTTCCTTCATTTGATAAACTTTCATTCATTCTTGAAGCGTTTCTGCTTCTTGAATGTTCTTCATTTCCTTTGTTTTCTTCTGTTTTCATTTGAACATTTTCATTTAATTCATTTTGATTTGATTCCTCTTTGTTCTGTTTATTTCTGTTCATTCCCTTTGAAATTCTCTTTCCTTCAATCAGCTTGATATTTTGATTATTCCCCTGGCACTTTGCCAGAATTCAAATGTATTGTAACTTGCATCTTGAAATTCAAACTTCTTAAAATTGTTCCTTGAAGATTCAATAATTTTTCTTTTTTTCTTTTCATATATCATAATTCCCAAGTTATTCAGGGCAACTTCCTTTGATTGAATTATTGAGCGCTCCCATTTACCAATAGCCCTGTTATTATATCCCTAATTTTCTTTTCAGGGTCAACCACCATCTTGAGGGCTGCCTCTAATTCTTTTACAAGGTTATAGATATTAGACATGAGTTTGAATTACACACTAAATAATGGTTTTTATAGTACTACCATCAACACACAATCATGAAATTATAGATAATAGTACAGTAAATTCAGAACCTGAACGTAAAAATGCGGGATTGTCAAATCCTTGGTCCAAATTTTGAATCACTTTTGCAGGCAACTCAGCTGAGTGAAAATTAAAATATTTAATAAAATCAACCATTTAATTTGAGTTTTTTTTTGATTTATCTAAATTGGTAAATTTCAAATTCCTTGAGCAGATAACTCAACTAACAAAAGACAAAACACAACAAACAAATGTGGGATACATGAATCAGAAATGTGGGATTCTAATGTACAGTAGTTTTAAAAGCTATGGTGAAAACCAAAAATACCTCAGATTTAAACAAAATGATTTCAGATTTAAACAAAATCCAACTATCAGGTTAAAATATACACTCTGTTAACAGGAATTTTGGCGTTAATGGGGAAAATGGGTCAACACAGCAAAGAAGTGCTCACACACAAAGCAAAACCATTCAAAATATAATCCAAAATACATGGATTCACAAACAAAATGTTGTGAGTTGACTTTTGATGTACATATGTTTACTATGTGAATTGGTGATGAAATACACCCAAGCACAGTGTGTTGAAACTCAGTCCAAAAACAAAACACAGCAGCAACTCACTATGTAAATAAAATCACTCACTCAGTGTATACAATGGATTGTAATCAAGAATGATACCAAGGTATCTAAAATAAGACACAAGATTTGAAACACAAATTTTAAAAATATTGTGTTGGGTGTTTAAATTGGCAGTAAAATCTGGGAAAATGGGTAGATTTTTTTTGAGTTTTCTAAAATGGGCGTTCTAAAACCAAAAACAACTAATTAAGAAACAAAAAATCTATAATTGGGATATTGGGTGGGAAAATATTAATTAAATATCCATATTCATATAAAAGCAAAAATTAAAATTAGGGAGTAACTTAATTGAAATTTATTTAATATTTTATTAAATTTTAAAATGGAAGGAACACAACAACAGAGTACCAATGTACCTGTTATGTGTTGCGGTTGCGGTTACCCCCGCAGGTCAAAGAACAGAGTTAGTGCAGAACAAATGCCTACTCAGGAAGGAGACGGGAGAGGAGAGTTTGATAGTGACGCTGCACTGACACAGCTGGTTCAAGGAGCACAAGCTGATAGGGTGTGGATCATAAACCCTTGGGTCCCCAAGCTGACCCAGAAGCCCGCCAAGGTTACCTTCACCAAGAAAGTTAGAGACAAGGAGGTAGAAATTACTTTATATGTGTTTGACATTGTGTACCGGCAAGAGTTAGTCCCGTCAGCCATGCTGGAGAAGGTGAAGCCTGTACTTGATACTAGGTACAAGCCCTACATCAGTGATGGCAATCAGGAGGAGGACAAGGAGACCAATTTCTATCAAACCAATGAGGGACAGTTAGTGCTCAAAAAGGTTCCAGCCTGCTAAAACAAGGTGCCCATGCCTTGCAAGCCTGTCACCAATCAGGATCCCAGTTCATCTGAGCCTACTAAGCCCACTCAGAAGCGCATCCCAGATATCAAACACATCATTATGATCAAGCTAATGCGTGAATCTAGTGACTACAAGGTGGCTGCAGCCATTTTTGGAGTGGATCCCAAGTACGCCAGCAAGAGCTTCCACAAATTCATCAATACTGACCAAGTCCTTGCCGCGGAGAAATCCTTGTGCATGTCAACCATGCTCACCAAGGAGCACAAATGGGCAATCCTCCAGAGGATAAACTGAGATTGCCATCTTAAACTGGAAAATATACAGGCCATGGTAAAATCTACATTTGGGGTTGAGGCTTTGATTTCCTTTTACTACCATCTGATGAAGGGAATGTGATTTTCCTGGAAAAAGCTTGGGGTATCTCCCTACAACAGAAACAGCCCAGCCAACATTGACGTCTGGAAAAAATATGCAGAGGCGTACACTGCCCTCAAAGCCAAGGGGACAATCAAATTCTATTACATTGTCAAATCAGCATTTGCCTTGTCTATGCAGAATGAATATGGGTATGTCCCAAAAGGTTCAAATGACGGGGTAGCTTGGCGTGCAGAAGTCTGCTTCACAGCCTACTCAATGGTGGCTCTCCTCAGTCCAAAGGGGGTTGAGCTGTATCAAATGATATTGGGTTCTCACAATAGCTGTACCTTTCTGCCATTCCTCTAATCAGTCCAGGAGCACCTGAGGCGCACAAGCCCGGGCTTCACCAACGTCATTGTGCTGGACAATGTTGGTCTCCATAAGGTGGCAGATATTCTTGAGGAATTTCCATCAATTGACACTAGCATCACAGTGGGCCCCCAGCAATTGGCCACAGCAAATTTGTGCCTTCTCTTCCTTCCTGCTTATTTACCCTTCCTAAATCCCATTCAGGAAGTCTTTAAGGTGGCTCAAGCAAGTTGTCAAGCAAGGGACCCCAACTGGGACCAAGGACCTCTTTGATTTGCTGCAGGCCGGGAACCACACCCTCCCAGCTGAGACTGTGGTCAAATTATATGGCCACACTGATTTATTCATCCCCGCATGCCTTGCCAAACAGCCAATCAATTAAAGGTTTAGCTTGTCTAACTTTTTTATATTCTCTAATTTACTATTTAATATTTATTAATTATCATTTTATATTTACAAGCTTCTAAGCCCACAATCACATTCAGCAGGAACATCAATGAAGGTTTGTAATTTATTTATTTTATATTAATTTTTTTTATTATGGCATCTGAGGTTATCCCAAACACTTGATACTGGATTATGCAAATATATTTATATCACTTTTGTAAAATAAATATAAAAATCAAATTAATAAAATTTACTTCTATTATGTACACTTTACATTAAAATATTTTTTAAAGTAAATATATTTATATTTTTATTATGACCTTATCTGGTATTTATTTTGCAAAACTTGTTTGCTAAAATAATAATTATAAAAATTAATCTTTTTAAAAAGCAAAATTTAAAAGTGTAGCTTATATTGAGGAAGGATTTTTATTGAGTGCGCCTGTAGTGGGTTCAGCGGTATGTACCCACCCTGAAATATAGGTGGCACACAACTTCCACCGCCACACCATGTACAGTAGATACACCCTGCTGGAAGTATTCTTGGCGGCTAGTAAAAGGGAGGATAGTGAGGTGGGAATGAAGCAGCAGCTTTTCTGGCGGGGCTGCAAACCTGTAGATGCCAGCCAGGACCAGGGGTCCTGGATAACATGATCAACTGAGTTGTAACCCAGGGGATCTTCTTCCCATCCAGGGAGAGCCTGGCCTTGTTAATCCCTAGGAGGACCATGTCAAGGTCCTCTATGGACGCGCTCAACCTGAAGTAAAAAATATACCCCAGGTAAATCACCAGATGAACCCTTTGCCCAGCAAAGGGTTCAGGAAACTTGCACAATTTATTAAACACAGCACTAATCTTTTTCTTGTGCTTTGTCTTGGCAAATGTGAGCTCCATTTCTAGAGGGACCCCTGTCTTTTTGGCACCCAGGCCAGCCCAAAGTCTGCCAGGAGGATCTCGGTCTTCTTTACAGCTGTTGCATCTGCAACAGCCAATTTACCCACTGTGAACCCAAAGTTCTCCAACAGGTAAGTTCTGGTGTGATCCACTGGGAAGCAGAAGCAAGCAGCCACATGTCCCTGGCCCATCTCCGGTATATTCTTGAAGGGGGAGCATTCCAAGGACGTCCCAAACAAGCTCAATGGAGTTTACACAGTAAACTCCACTGAGGGATACCGGGTCCAGGCAGACCAGTTGGGCATCCTTGTAGGCAGTAACTCCCCACTCAGATGCCACCTCAGCATGTTTAAGCTCAGCCAATGCCTCCCTGGATATTGGGAAGGACCTGTAGATGTGGTCCTCCAGCTCCTGCAAGACAGGGGGAGACAGAAAAGGCTGCCTTGCCACATGATTGATGTAGTTGGCATAGAGCATGGCGGGGGCAAAGGGGACCAGGACTTGGCAGATTTTGCTGTCTACGTTTTCTAAAAAAAGGTAAGCATTTAGAAATTTTTATTAATTTTTTTAGGTTACCTTTGCAGGTCTCCTCCTTGCCTGCGGCTTTGGCAGGCTTTGCCATTCTTGGCGCAAGCAATTGCGCCAGCAATTTGGTGTCCTTGGTTCTTGCGTGCTTTGCAGCTTTGAGATGGGCATACATCTTGGGGTCGTTGACCCAGACAGACGGCGCAGAGAGGGCAAAGGACTTGAATTTGAGGCCTTCCACAACGTGCTTCTGGACATTTAAAAGCCGTTCAATTGTTGTTTTGGGGGTGTCTGGCATCTTAGCCATGAGTGCCTTGGTAGACACCTTTTCAATTTTGTTCCCTTCAAGGACAGCAGACTTAACTCTTGCTTTGACCTTGCGTTCAATCTCTTTAATTTCAGAAATTTCTGAGTCAAGATCATCCAAAAGCTTCTCTAATTCTCTCATTGATTTTTTACTAACCTTTCCATATGTTTTTATAGCTTTCATCCCAATGAAATCTGTAATATTATTATACTATTTATCTTTTTTTATCCCTGTTTGTTTTCACACTACTCCAATATCCCATTTTTTCCCCATTGTGTATATGTTTTACGCTCATCTCAATGTGTGTTGTTTGCTTTGTGTTGGCATTGTTTCCTTAATTGCCATATTATTTTTGGTGCTTTGCACAGCCCCTTGTGAAAATATTAAAAACAATTTGGTGATCAACTAATTTTGAATTAGAAATTTATAGGTTAATTGATTTTAGATAAAGTTGTTACTGATCCAAATTTGAAACCTTAATGATAAACTTTAAGCCAATCAGGAGCCAAGTGATAAAGTGATTGTTGTGACATAAAGGGTCATTCAATAATTCTTTGATGCATGTGTGCTAAATAATATGATTGGCTGGTTGCTTTGCTATTGTACGCCATTGCCGCTGTGGTAAGTTATTGGTGGACTAGTGCTAACCCAGCAGCTGATTGGGCACTAATCCACCAACAACTTGTCACAGTGGCAATGGCGCACAATGGCAAAGCAACCAGCCAATCATATTATTTAGCACACATGCACCAAAGAATTATTGAATGACCCTTTATGTCACAACAATCACTTTATCACTTGGCTCCTGATTGGCTTAAAGTTTATCATTAAGGTTTCAAATTTGGATCAGTAACAACTTTATTTAATTTAATTAACCTATAATTTTTAATTCAAATTTTGACAACCACCAAGTTGTTATCAATATTTTCACAAGGGTTGTGTTTAAGTGCTAAAAATAACTGTGTTCTGGATCTAGATACATGGCATAGTAAATATATGATTTTATAGAAATAATCTGAGCATAAAGAATAAAACCAACTATAAACAAAGAGAACATGAACAATTGAAATTCAAAATAAAGATAATATAAATAGAAAATTGTTGGTGACAGGGGGTTTATTGGGGCAGGGGAGAGTGATGCCTAGGAGGCAGAATAGCGCAGGAAGGAAGACATAGAGGCAGTGCTGGCCTATGGGGTCTGGGATTGGGTTGGTTGGGCTTGCGGGTGAGGGGTGTGGGTGGCGGGGGTGGAGGCAGGAGGACTTTGCATGATGGCCGCCATATACAACTCAGTGTATTCCTTGTCTGTCATTAGCTGGATGGGCTGGTAGGTGGCAGTGGCACGTGGTGGGTGGTGCTGGTCTTTCTGTTATTGGTTACCCATGTTCACATGGAAAATCATTTGCGCAAACAACTCAGCCATCATTTGGCAACCAAAGAGAGACTCATGGTCAAGGACCCCAAGATAAAGATCATTAAAAGCCTGAGGGCAGCGCTCCTGTACTGTGTCTCCAATATTGAAGAACACAACATCAACCAGATGGATATCTGCATGGTTGGCAGGGAACAAGGAGTCCTATGCCAGCATTCCTGGATGGCCTCAAGGGCAGTGGAGTAACCCTCCATCTGGTGGCTTAAGAAACCCCGGTGCTTGGAATTTGAGCCATCCCAGGAGTCAAGTAATCCACCAAGGATGTGGCTGTAGTTGTAGCCATTGGTGAAATCTGGGTTTGTTCAATAGTAGACAAAACCCTTGGCTGAAACAGTCAGAAACACACCAATGAACGTCCCCTTCTTGACCTTCTTCCTTTTATTCTTGGCAGCGGCTTTTCCTTGCTCACCAAAATTGTCAAACACAATCAATAACTTGTAGTACAAGGCAAACATGATGTCATCTGGTAGACTAGTCAGGCATCAGACCAGGGTTGATTCAATGGCAGTGTTATACGGGGAATCCTCAGCACCATCCCATTGGTTGCCAGCAAAATTGGTAAGAACCCGTATCAAAGCCACCTTTCCATACATCCAGAGCTGCACCATGCGCTCAGACACCCAAATGCCTTGGTGCGCAAGTTTCTTCTGGATCTGGGTCAAGGGAAGCTTGGGATCCTGCTGGAGGAGGTCAAGCATGATTGGGTATGCCTCAGATATTTGTGACTTGGGGGCCTTCTTGGGCTTCTTGGCTGTCCTGATCAGATTCCCCCTGTTATCAGGTTGTTGAATTGCGGTATGACAGTAGCTCAAGTAAATTGCAACTGGGCGGCAATCTGTTCCCAGGACAGACCCTGTAGATTCAGTGCCACAATTTTCTGAAGAATTAGAGCGGTGATGATTTGTTGCTTGGGGTGCTGGGTCAGGGGAGTTGAAGCCTGATTGGCTGTAGGGGGGCAGGTTGGCTGGTGGGAGGAAGTTGTTACAAATCAAGGTTGTCATCCTGATTGGTTGGTTGGTGGGCAGCTTGTGCGGGGGTGGGTACGGGAGCAGGGGCAGAGCTAGATACTATGTGACTACTGAACAAGTCAAAGCCATAGGGGCCGGTGGTAAGGTACCGGCCAGCTTCCTTGTTACCTGCCTCAAAGGCTTGGGTGTAAACAGGTGCCTCCATGTTCTGAGCCTTGCCTCCATTGAAGCTGGCTTGGCTGCTGTTGGCTTGGCTGCTGGTGCTGTCAAAGATATTGCTAGTAAAAACCATTGTAAAAAACCTAGGATAAAATCACTAAAAGTAGAAATTTTAAAAATTAATGATTTATTTTTATTATAATCTTGAGTCTATATTTGGAAGGTTCTCAAAACTACTCCATACAAATCAGAATCCATGAAAATGGATAAAATGCCTCTGTCTCTAAATTAGATAGCTTTTGAATGGATTTTAAGCTTTTTTTTCTATTTTAGGATGCTTATACTACACATCTTATGTGACTTTATTTTGTTTTGTGCTTGTGGAATCTTGCTTCTAGATTGCTCTAATTTTGTTTCATTTTAGTCCTTTTGTTGGTGCCTCATACTGTAAATTAAGAACCTGAATGTAAAAATGCAGGATTTTCAAATCCTTGGTCCAAATTTTGAATTGCTTTTGCGGGCAACTCAGCTGAGTGAAAAATAAAATATTTAATAAAATTAACCATTTAATTTGACTTTTTTGGTTTATTTAAATTGGCAAATTTTAAATCTCTTGAGAAGATAACTCAACTAACAAAAGACAAAACTCAGCAAACAAATGCAGGATTTGTATGTACAATTTGAGATTTCCTGTATGTCAAACAAATCATAGACATCATGTGAAAATTAACAAATCTGAAATTGCAGGATTGTTAAAACCAAGAACCAAGTTTCAAATCATAATTGCAATGAATTTGAAATAAATATAATTTATGGGTGTCTCAAAAAGGATGATAAAAGATCTAGAGTGGATTTGTGCAAATTCTTTTAGAAATCACAGGCATTCTCAAAAATCACCCTATTCAATTTTAGGTTGGCTAAAATTTAGATTGTAATATTCACAAAATTGACATATATAACAATAAGATTGACTAAAATATACATTCCTCTTCTCAAGTTTAAAATTATAATAATTTTTTATTATATCTTCTTTTAACAACAACCAAGTCAACAAGCTGTTCCCTGGCCTAGAAAAAATCATGCAGGCCTATACTGGTTCTCTTAACAGTGAAGCCTCTGTCTATGGCCACTCCCAACCCGCAGGCCCCTCCGCAAGTACTACCCAGGAGTGTGTTTTTTATCCCGCGTCCTCAAGCATGGCCCTGTTTGCCCATCACGCACAGGCAGCTTCCAACCCAGATCAGGTATCAACACTAGCATCTGGAATCATCCAAGTGAGCCACAGGGTCACCCAGGGAACCCAGAATCCCAAAACAGCCAATCAGATGGCAATGTCCAGTTCTCAAGATGAACACATCCCTCCTCCAGCCAATCAACCTGCAAGATGCAGAAGAAAACTGATCACCTCAGAGATTGTGCTTGAAATGGTTGAAAAGCAAGGGATGCTTATGTCCCTTGGGGAAATTGCAGCTACAATGGGTTTTGCAAAGTCCACTGTGGCTGCAACCCTGTAAGCCCACGCCAGCTGTGGCACCCTTCCAAGAAGACCCCAACTGGTGTCCATACTTCAACTGAAGGTGAAAAGGCCCACCCTCTCATGATGGCTATTATGGAGCATGACCTGCAAATGCCCCTGGTCCAGGCCCATCTCCAACTTGGACTCCATGGCATATTCACCAATAAGAGAACAGTGAATTTATGGATGCACAGAGTTGTGGTACCTACCAGAATCCTATCCAATCAGGTTCTTGGTGGCCCCAGTTTGGTGGATACCAACCCCTAAAATGCAACAATCATTATTTTTATAAAAGGAAGGGCAATGTGGGACCGTAATGACATCATTTTTTATTGTATACCAAGATTTTGGCAAATATCCAAGACTTTGGGGAAAAGCGCATCCAGTCTGACGTATACAAGCGCGGCCCAATCTTGTATTGATTTGTAGGGATGTTGTTGGCAGTTTCCCCATTAGGTGTCAATCATTACTCCACAATATCAAACATTGCAGATGGGTATGCCTTCCAGATGGAGCTCAAGGACATGCTGGAGGAGTAGGCTACCCAAAAAGCTGTTCATAAGTTGTACTAAGTGCAGAGATGAAGCGGCAGGAATGGACAACCAAAGAAATTAGGGCTGCAGGGCATACCTGTTGGTCCTATCCCACCAAACACGCCAACATGCATCTTGCAGATGTATGTCTTTATAATTTTGGTTCTGCTCTCAGGCGCTCAAAGCCTGCCACCTACAATGAACTGTGCTCCTGAATTGAGAAGGGGTGTGAGCTTTTCCCGTCCATATTTGTCCAGGATTTATCTGATCTCTCTATCTTCTATGCAAGTGATAGTGATAAGTCTAAAAAGGACTTCTGCCTCCCCCCATGCCCATCCATTTGGGTTTTAAAGCCCACATACATGACAGAAGAAGAATTTGAACAATTGAAGCAATCAGCTATTGCCACCCCTTCCCAGTCAACAAACCCTGCCTCCTCAACCCCCCATCAAAATCCAGCCACCTGTCATCCAACAATGAATCCAAAACCACCACAAAATCCCTCCTCACTACCTCTGATGTCATCACTTTCACAGGCGCAGATGAAGGCAAGTTCATTCCACCCAGTCCTCCCCTTCTTGTCCTTTGATGAGTAAAATAAATCTTTTCTTTGTGATAACTTATTAAAATTGATATCTCTCTTCAATTTACAATTAATAATGCTTTCTTTTTACATTATTGACATTTCCCATAATTAAAAAATGTGTTGTACATTTGATGTGGTAACATATAACTATTTAAATTAATAGTTTTTTGTTATCAATAATAAATTAAGAGCCAAAAATATAAATATTGCAATTAGACATCTCTCTTGTTATTTTGATATTATGTGCATAAATCAATGCATATTGTTTGATAAAATTCATTGTAAACAAGGCATTTTTCATTGTAATTTATATAAACACAGGCCATTTATATAAAATACAATGAAAAAGGCCTTGTTTAAAATAAATTTTATTAAACAATATGAATTGAGTTATGCACATAATATCAAAATAACAAGAGAGATGTCTAATTGCAATATTCTAATGCAATATATATATATTTGTTCTTAAATTATTATTGATGATGAAAATATTTATGTGTTTAAGTAGCACTATAAAAACCAGTTTTTGATGTAATTCAAACAGAATGTCAAATATCTACAGCCTTATCAACAAATTAGAGTCAGCCCTTCAAAAGGTTATTGAGCTTGAACATAACATAAGGGAATTATAGTAAATCAGCTGGGAAATGAGGGAAGGGATTTAGTCCAGCAAAATGAAACTGCATAAAATAGCCTGGGAACAATAGTCAACAAAGAAGGCAACAGCGCCCATGTTGATACTTTGTTGACATGGCCACTGTTGACTCAAAACTCTAAATCTCCTATGTTTTTTGCTAGTTGCGCTAGCTTAATTATTTTTTTTAAAGCGTTCAGGGGTGCAAACCCAGAAAACACAACAAAATTGTGGTCATCTTGACACAATTTAATATTAAGCTTAATAAAAAACTCAATTTAACCTGATTTTTCCTTTACGTTTACTAATAAAAATTAGTTTATTTTTTTATTTGTTTTTACAATGTAAAAGTGTCAATGTCAACACTTTTTAAGCTGAACTTATTTTTAATAACAAAACTGAAGCATTTACAGTAAAAAATAAGTGCACATTTAAAAATATTTTTTTTATTGAATTATTATATTGAAAAAGACAGTGCACATATATTTGATTGTTGAAAGGTTCATGTTATAAATATTTATGTGACACTTATTACGGCTTTAATATATTAAGTGGATTGGTGGCTAACAGTGATCCAATAATTTAAGCGTGACTTACTATGTAAGTTACTATAGAATTTATTATTAAAAATAATCTTGACACTCGTAAATGTCGTTTATTTGCTCGTGATCACCCCCTGGGGTGGAGTTAAGCAAATTAGAGTGGCGCGATTAACCCTAGATTAATATGCCACCTCATATAAAGAATGTTGTAAGTGACGTTGTTGACACTTTACCTTTTTCAATAGTTGAATACAACTTCTTAACAACTTTACTTAAGCGCAATGGTAAAATATCATATTCTCACTACCCAAATATAATTTTTAATAAAGAAATAAAGAACCTTGATACTTTTTTTACTTATTTTTATATGTTTTTAATTTTTATATGTGAACAAAAATACACAGGAAACAGTTAATTTTTTGCTAGCCCACATAAATTTAATTAAGCGTACTATGTAAAAACATAGTAAATTTTCAAAATAATGTTGACAGTGAGAATGTTGTCAAAAATAATGTCTACAATTTTTGTAATCAACAGTGAGAATTCAGCTTTTTTTTACTAATTGTCAATCATAATGTCAACACTTTTCACTTCTCACATATAAAACTTTATGTTTTATATAATAAAACTTCTCATTTTTTGTTATGCTGTATTTTTGACTTTGCTCTTTCATATTTTCTAATTTTTAAAATAAAATTTATATCTAAATATAATACTTTCACATATTTCTATCAACTTTTATCTTGTTATTTATAACTTTAATAAAATAAAAACTATACAAGTATTTTTTAACATTTAAATGCCAAGAAAAACCATCTAAGATTTACTTTTTGTATATTATGCTTTTTAAGTTGTTTTGTTTGTTTTTTACATACTTTGATTTATTTTAAACCATTTTACTTATTATTTTAGGACAAGAACACCTCTAAGCAGCCAAAGGGTACCAAGCGTCCCTCCAAGCCCACCAAAGCCACCAAGAAGAAGCCTGTCTTGTCAAAGAAGCCACCCCAAGCCCTCCCCCCAAGCCCTCTCCTGAGAAGAGCCCTGCTCATTCCACTGGGGGAGAGGAAACTGATGGCTCTCTTACAGAGCACAGTTTTTACAACTTGGCTTCTGACAAGGAGCCAACCAAGAAGAAGCACCCAGCCCAAAAGTCCCCACCCAAGGATAAGTCTCCTGCACATGAGGAGCACCACGACAAGCCTCCTTCTGCTTCCCCACCCCCGCCAAACTCTCCCCCTTCAAGCTCATCTGGGGATGATACAAAGCCCCACCCCAATTACTTCCCTGGCTTCCGCCATACTCCTGCTGGCCCTTGGGACCCTCTTGCGGCCCACAACATCTGCAACATTGATGGCAAGTTCAAGGTCCCTTCCACCCTGCCCAAGTTTTTCCCCATCATGAGTGTTAAAGGTGGGCCAGCCATGGTGGCTAATGGGTATATCTTCAGCTGCAACAATGCCAACCAGGGCTTTAAGAGCCGGCATTACACCTGTGAGGACTGCTCCTGCCCAGTGCGGCTCAACACTGAGCGCTGGGACCTGGTCTGAACTATCAAGGGCAAGCACACTTGTGTGATGCCCAACACAACCATCTCCAGCCTCCTGAAGTGGTATCTGGTGCAGATTATGCCCACTTCCAAAGATCTTTCTGCCACCCAGCTGGCTGTGCTTGCTTGCAAGTACCTGACCCCTATCAACTTGAAGAGGGTGCCAACCCACAATCAGTTGGTCAAGTTTGTGAGTGATAGGCGTCAAGCCTCAAACCCCCTGGCCAAGAGTGCCACCAACATCAAGGACCTGGTCCTCACCAATGTCCTCAAGAAGACAGAGGATGGTGAGATGTTCCTGCTCCATGACAATGGGCAGGAAGTGGAGGATAGGATTGTAGCCTACGCCACAACCCAAAACCTGGAGCAGCTAAACACTGCTACCACCTGGCTGTGTGACGGCACATTTGCTACTTGCCCCCTATCTTCAAGCAGCTTTGGGTCCTGCATGGGCAGTTCAATGACCAGGTCATCCCCCTTGTCTTCTTTCTCCTTCCTGGTGCCAAGACAGAGGTCTATGCCAGAGCCTTCAAGATTGTCCAGGATGCTTTGAACTCCCTTCCTGTCAACCAGCTCCCCCCTCCCACCCACACCACAAGGGCCAATCCCTCCTCCGCTGAGAAGGATGAGGCAACCTTAGCTGCTGAGCAGCTAGCTCATGCGCGCTCACTTGGGCCAAAGGTTATAATAATGGACTTTGAGCAGGCTCAGTTCAGAGCCTTCCAGGCCACCTTTGATGGAGAAGTCCAGGGCTGCTTCTTCCATTTTTGGCAGGCCCTTGTCAAGAATCTCAAGAGTGAGAAGGACCTTTTTGACAAGTATTTTAACAATGGTAAGGGGAAGTGCTGCTTTGCCATGACCCAGTTTGCTGCCTTGGCTTTTGTGCGCCCAGAGCATACTGGGCTTGGCTTTGAGGCCCTCCAGGAGGATGCTTATATCAAGAAGCACTCCACCATCTTTGAAGGCTACCTGGAGTACTTTGAAAAGCAATGGGTGGGCAAGAAGGTGACTGCCCGGAGAGGAAAGAGCGGGGCCACTGCCCCTTGGAACTGCCAGGGCGCCTGTATTAAGGGGGAGATGAAGACCACCTCTAGCCTTGAGGTTTGGCACAAGCACTTGAAGACCAAGTTTGGAACCAACCCCAAGTTCAACAAGTTCTTCCAGAAGCTGCAGGAGGAGCAGGCCCAGACTGTCTCCAAGTTCTGCGACCTGGCCAACCAGGTGGCCCCCAAGAAGAGGAAGTCTAAGGACCAGGACTACCAGGAGGACGTGCAGAAGGTAGTGAAGAAGAAGTACAAGGTGGCAGAGATAAAGAAGTACCTTGAGGACGTTGCAACTGCTCTTGCTGGTGGCTTTAATTAGCCCAATAAACCTTGCTTTGCTTTGCCTATATATTTTTTACTTTTAAACTTTTAATTTTTTGATTTTTTTGGTTAGTACTAATCTTTTTAGGTATAAAGGGTAAGTTTCAGATACAGTTTCAATGTGGTTTTGTAAGAAATATCTTATATTTTGTTAATTTATCTTTAAGGTATGAGATATTTTCAGTTATGCTTATATAAAGTAAAATAAATTAAATATAATTTTCTTATTTTGTAGTTATTATGATATATAAAATATCTTTATTTTTGGTTCATTGGAATTTTAATTTTTTATGGGAATAAAAAATAATTTTATAATAAAGAGTGTAATTTACATAGTAAACTGAAAAATAGTTGCTTATATCTCCTTATTCTTATTACTTATAGTATTTTTTTATTGCATTTTTGAACTTTCTGGGGTCATTTTAGTATAATAAAGTATTTTAAAATAATATTTTTATATTAAAAATGTTCAGGGTAAAGTGTGACGTTAATTAAAAAAGTGTCAACATCCAGGAAACAACATTAAGTAAAACCAGGTTGACACTTTACTATAGTGTTGACATTAAAAGTGTCAACATGGCCACTGTCAACATTTTTAGTTTTGACATGGGCGCTGTTGCCACAAAGAACACAAGGAAATAGCTTTAGATCTTCAAATGGAAATAATCAAGTGTTTAGATTTCAAAAATGAAAGTTATAACACGTGGGAATTTGCAGAAAACTAATAGAAGGAATACTCAAAAATTCAAATTGCTTGAAGGAAATGAAATCTCAAAGGAAATTCACACTAATTAAGAGGAAACTGTCAGGAATATTCCTGACAACACTGGCGTTCAGAAGGATGTTTTGTGCACACTTCAGTGTAAAGAACAAGATAAAAAAGGCAGCAGTTCCTTATTTGGGAAACTTCTGCGGGAAGCCGTGAGTTTGAAAATGGAGTTAAAAATAATTTTTTTAATTTGGACGGGTTTTATACCCTGTCTGCAGGCCACACGCTGGGCCTGGCGGCTTGCCCACGCACGCACGCACGCCCGCTGCCAGCCAGCCTGCCCACCACCACCAGCCAGTCCCCCACCCAGCCTGCTAAATGGGGAAATTGCCAAAAGGGGAAACCAAAAAAGGCAATTTCCCCAAACCCAAATGGAGGGGGAACTGCTGCCCAAATTTGGAATCTACCAATTTGGAGGGGGTTGACAAGCAGTCCATCATTACAAATAATGCATCAACTGCAAAAGATGAATTGAAATGCATTATTGTGCCTGAAGATGCTCCAATTCCATGCCATGCCAAGGATAACAATTCATTGCTTGTCAAACCACTCTTATTCCACTCCCAAAAGGGAATCCCAGACAACACCAAGTGTTTGGGGTCCCCTATCCAATGCTTTGTACTATTCATGCCCCACTAAGGATGACAGTATATAATAAATCTCAATCACTTGATGGTAGTTTGTGCTATCATTGAGTGAAATTACCCCTTAATAGTATCACATAAATCAATACCAAAAAACTTTTACACTACAGAAAGTTAAGACACTAAGCTTTGTCTGCCCTTTCCCAGGAACTGAAGATGAACCACTTAATCTTCTCTGCTGTTCTCACAGCCTGCCTTGGGATTGAGGGCCACCAATACTCTCACCAGCATGGGCCTTACAAAAAACTGCCTGACAAGTACTTCTACGAGGAGCCAGCACAGCTCAACTCCTCTGAGACGTACTCCTGGCCCACACTGGTATTGTCCTGCTCCACCCAGCACGTAGCAATATATTCCTTTGTATTCTACGTGCTTACGTACTTTGCTGGTAATTTTGGACGTTTTAACATACATGTCAAGGTCTTTAGATAGATGATGACGGTCTACCCCATCTTGATGGCACTCACAGGATTCCAAGTCACCAACTTGCTGCCTTACCTAGCTAGAATACTCCCTCATTTTATGGGGCTTTACAGTATGATAACACCACCACTGGGGCTTACATCAACGGTCTCAAGCGCAACCATGTTTGGCTATCTTACCTTGATATGCCTTAAATTTCTGATTTCACTCTTACTTGTCTACTATACTTGTCTTTGCTGCTTCCTGGCTCTCTAATCTAGAGGAGAGGCCACACAACCTACCAGTACCCACCAGGTTCAGAATGTTATTCTCAGTCAACTTTCTAAATCCACAATCCATTCCTCCAAGAAACAAGCAATATTCACCCTGCTCTCCTTCTCGCACACCTTTTTTGAAGCTGAGCCCGCCCGCTTCACCACTGACGTCCAAAAGGTTCTTCACGTGGCAAATCAACTCACCGGTCAACAGAAAGACTGGTTTGCTGCCATTGTAATAAAAGAGCCAGGGTTACACCATGACTTCAACTCCTTCAGTCAGAAGTTGTTGGACTCAGTCAGCTCCCTTGAGGATCTAAACAATACCTTTTGGAAACTATACTCTCTGAGACAAGGAACATCTACTTCTGCCCACTACACCAAACAATTCTCAAAGCTCAAGGAGGCTCTTGAACTAGATAGTGATGAAGCCTGCTACTTGTATTACACAGGACTCTCACCCCAAGTCCAGGAGTTCCTCCTTCATCATAAGCTTCCTGAGACTTATAATGAGGTCATTCAAGATGTTCAAACTTGGGGAGCTCAGTATGAAAATACCCTTCCCGCCAAGGCCACCCATCTCAACTCCGTTCAAGTTGAGGTTGCTGGACCACCCGCTGACGCTAAAGTCCCCTGTCTTGGGGTGATCCCCAGACCTGGGGGGGCTTTATGCTATCCAATGAAGAGAAGGCCCATCACGTGGCACAAGGCCTCTGCCTGTACTGCAGACTCACAGGTCACACAGTGATGAATTGTTCCACCTCCTGTCCCAACCCTTTTAAACCTCCCTCAAATCCCCAGCCCCTTATGGCTGCTGAGGAAGGAGGTAATGAAGCAACTACTTCTCTCTATTCCACAGCCCCCATCACCCTGGCTTCCAATACCCAGAAGATACACACCACCTCCCTACTTGACACAGGAGTCATGGGGAATTTCATCAACCACCTCTTGGAAAAAAGTCTTGGCAAACAGGCCATACCAGGAGGAACCGCCAAGCTGGCCAATGGGAGCACCCCCCAGTGTACCAGGTCATGGAACCAACCACCGTAGAAATTGGGGAATGAGGTTTGAACTAAACTTCTTTTCCCTAGAGAACCTTGCCTTCCCTGTCATACTAGGAATGCCTTGGTGGCAGAAAGCCAGATGTAACATCAATTGGGACACACATCAGGTCAACATCTCCAGTCAGGGCCAGACTGGCACGGCACCACTAGGAAGCAACTCCACACCCACCAGCACGGTCATGCCCATATTGGTGATTCCCCGCCTAGATGAGATGTTAGAAGAGTACACCGACGTCTTTAGCAAAGTCCCAATGAAAGGTCTCCCAGAGCAAAGAGCAAGCGACCTCAGGATTGATCTTCTACCCAGTGAAACCCCAAAATGGGGAAAGGTTTATCCCACCACACATGCACAAGGCCTGGTACTAAAGGAATACATCTCTGACCTAATGGCCATAGGACACATGAGACAGTCTCAATCCTCCTGCTCTTTGCCAATCTTCTTTGTTAAGAAAGGAGATGGAGGGCTACGCCCATGCATAGACTACATCCTGCTCAACACCATCACAGTTAAGGATCACTACCCAGTTCCCTCCGCCAAGCAGCTAACAGATCAACTGACAGGAGCATACATCTTCTCCAAACTCAACCTCTGCAATGCCTACAATCAGGTCCAAATTACGGAAGGAGACAAGTGGAAGACAGCAGTCAGAACAGTTTTTGGCCTTTACAAGTACCTGGTCATGCCCTTCAGACTCTGCAATGCACCCTCAGCCTTCCAAGCCTTGATGAACAAAATCTTCTTTGACCTCTTGGATGTCTGTGTAGTGGTTTATCTAGACAACATTCTAGTGTACTCCAAGGATGAAGCCTCACACCTCTGTGACTTGAAGAAGGTCCTGGAACACTTACGCCAGGCCAAGCTATACTGCAAAAGAGAGAAATGTGAATTCCTCAAACAAGAGGTGAATTCCTGAGGTACACAATCCAGAAAGGCGGCTTTGCCATTGCACCATCCAAAATTGCAGCAGTAATTGAATGGCAGATCCCAGACACCCAATCAAAATTGAGAGGTTTCCTGGGGTTGGCTAACTTTTGCCGTAAGTTCATTAAGAATTTTGCAAAGATAGCAGAACCTCTCACGTCTTTAACAGCCAAGAGTGCCACTTACATTTTGACAGAGGAGGCACAGAAATCATTCAAAACCCTCAAAACTGCCTTCACAACAGCCCCGGTACTCTGACAACCTGACCCCAAGCTCTAATTTTTTTGGAGACTGACACTTCAGACTTTGCCTTAGGCTCAGTCTTGCTTCAGGAAGGGGAGCCTTGAGTATATCACCCTGTGGAATACTTCTCTAAGAAGCCTCTGGATTGTGAACAAAACTACAATGTGTACAAAAAAAACTCATGGTCATAGTTAAAGCTTTTGAACATTGGAGACAATACTTAGAAGGAGCCAAACACACTGTCATTGTCTGCACCAACCACAGGAACCTTCTATACTTCACAGAGAAAAGGAAGATCTGCCAATAACTTGTCAGATGGACTCTGGATTTTTCCTCCTACAACTTCAAAATCAGTTACATCCTAGGGCACACCAATAACACACCAGACGCCCTGAGCAGACGAGAAGATCACAACAACAGAGACCAGTCCTACAGCCATTTCAACACCTGACCAGTCCTAGACACCAAACAGTTCTTGATAGCCGTCCTCAGTGCCTCCCAACCACTCTCATCCTTGGAAGAGGAGGTGAAGAACGCCCAGAAGGACTCCCCACTCATCCAGGACCTAATTGCCAAAATGAACTCTGCAAAACCCAGCCCCAACTACTCTATCCACAAGAGCTTCCTTTACAGACTCAATAGATTGGTGGTGCCCCCAGGAGCCATTCAGAATCAGGTCCTACAGGAGCTACATGACTCCCCACTAGGTGGTCATGGAGGAACCAAGAAAACTATGGCGCGTCTTTGAATCAGCTACTGGTGGCCATCCATGTTTCCCCGAGTGAAAAACTACATCTCACAATGTGTTTCATGTATGAGGAACAAGCACTCCACACAGAAGCCACAGGGTTTGCTTCAACCCCTACCAATCCCATCCATGCCATGGGAATCTATCTCCATGGATTTCATTACGGACCTACCTCCCAGTCAAGGATTCACAGGGATTCTGGTTATTGTGGACTGCCTCACCAAAGCTGCAGAGTTCATTGCTTGCTCATCAGGAATGTTGGCCACTGCCACGGCTTGGTTATTCCTCAACCACATTACTGCCACCATGGTCTTGCCAAAGACATTGTCTCAGACAGAGGAACCCAGTTCACTTCCAAATTCTGGGGCAAAATAATGTGACAACTCCAAGTAAAGCTCAACCTGTCAACAGCCTTCCATCCTCAAACCAATGGTCAAACAGAGAGAGTTAACAAGATACTAGAAACATATCTCTGCGCTTATGTTAACACTAAGCAGGTTAATTGGGCGGACCTACTTCCTTTGGCCAAGTTTAGCTACAACAGTTCTTACCACTTGGGAGCCAAGATGTCCCCATTCACGGCCAACTACAGTTTCTCTCCTCAAGGAATACCCACTAAAGGCTGCCCAGGGACAGTACCTCAAGCCAACAAGTACTTCCAAAACCTACAGGATACACAGAAACATCTACAGCGTAACCTCAGGGAGGCCCAACAAAAGTACAAGGTCCAAGCCAACAAACACCAACGTTCCAACCCAGAGTTCAAAATTGGCTCCAATGTGTATCTTGACACAAAGAATCTCAAGATTAACCAAGTGGGCAGGAAACTAGGACCCTGCTGCATTGGCCCCCTCAAAGTACTCCAGCAAATCTTGGACACAACATACAGAGTACAGCTCCTGGACCGCTCCAGTGCCCACAATGTCTTCCATGTATTCAAACTAGAGGCAGAAAGAGGAAGTCCCCACGCTCATCAGACAAAAAACAGCAACCCCCCACCAACGATCCTACAACACACCACAGAGTGGGAAGTGGAGGCCATACTAGGGTACAGGAAAGTTTACAACCAGGTCCAATATCTAGTTTCATGGGTAGGTTACCCACCTAAATCAAACTCACAGAAACCAGTAAAAAAACCTTGCCAACGCCCCTGACCTTATCACCCAGTACCACCAACAGACAGGTTTGCCAAGAAGGGAAGGAGAAGCAACTGTCAGGAATATTCCTGACAACACTGGCGTTTAGAAGGATGTTTTGTGCACACTTCAGTGTAAAGAACAAGATAAAAAAGTCAGCAGTCCCCCCTTATTGGGGAAACTGCTGCAGGAAGCTGTGATTTGA
This sequence comes from Entomophthora muscae, assembly GCA_014839935.2. Lineage (NCBI taxonomy): Eukaryota > Fungi > Entomophthoromycota > Entomophthoromycetes > Entomophthorales > Entomophthoraceae > Entomophthora > Entomophthora muscae. The sequence continues at coordinate 77,571 of QTSX02002943.1, forward strand.
AAACAGAATTAAAAATAATTTTTTTAATTTAGACAGGTTTTATACCCTGTCTGCAGGCCGCGCAGACAGCCACCAGCTGTCTGCTGGCCTCACGCCAGGCCTGGCAGCTTGCCCACGCCCGCCTGTCACCAGCCTGCCCACCACTGCTAGCCAGTCCCCCACCCAGCCCGCTGAATGGGGAAATCACCAAAAGGGGAAGCCCAAAAAGGCAATTCCCACAAACCCAAATGGTGGGGGAACTGCTGCCCAAATTCGGAATCTACCAATTTGGAGGGGGTTAACAAGCAGTCCAGCATTACAAATAATGCATCAACTGCAAAAGATGAATTGAAATGCATTATTGTGCCTGAAGATGCTCCAATTCCATGCCATGTCAAGGATAACAATTCATTGCTTGTCAAACCACTCTCATTCCACTCCCAAAAGGGAATCCCAGACAACACCAAGTGTTTGGGGTCCCCTATCCAATGCTTTGTACTATTCATGCCCCACTAAGGATGACAGTATATAATAAATCTCAATCACTTGATGGTAGTTTGTGCTATCATTGAGTGAAATTACCCCTCAATAGTATCACATAAATCAATACCAAAAAACTTTTACACTACAGAAAGTTAAGACACTAAGCTTTGTCTGCCCTTTCCCAGGAACTGAAGATGAGCCACTTAATCTACTCTGCTGTTCTCACAGCCTGCCTTGGGATTGGGGGCCACCAATACTCTCACCAGCATGGGCCTTACAACAAACTGCCTGACAAGTACTTCTATGAGGAGACAGCACAGCTCAACTCCTCTGAGACGTACTCCTGGCCCACACTGGTATTGTCCTGCTCCACCCAGCACGTAGCAATATATTCCTTTGTATTCTACGTGCTTACATACTTTGCCGGTAATTTGGACATTTTAACGTACATGCCAAGGTCTTTAGATGGATGATGACGGTCTACCCCATCTTGATGGCACTCACAGGATTCCAAGTCACCAACTTGCTGCCTTACCTAGCTAGAATACTCCCTCATTTTATGGGGCTTTACATAAACTAATCAAATGGAAACAGATGGAAACAAAGCACATTCAAGAAGCAGAAGCACCTCAAGAAACAATGAAAAATCAACAAATAAAAATCAAGAGGAAACACAAGTAGCACAGAAAATAAGGAAGATCAAGTCCAGAAAAACAAATGAAGAGCAGCCAACACTCATGAAGTTTGCTGAAGGGATGCCTGTGGCTGAAGGGGCCGCAGGGGAAACAATCAGTAAGTTTTTTATGTTTACTTATATTTACTTTAGTTATAACTAGGAATGGGGACAAGGTTGCTGAAGTGGCGGCATTCACGCCAAGTTGGTTTTACGGGGGTTACCAATCACTGGTAGCCCCTGTAAAGCAAATAAATAAATAAATAAATAAAAATGAAATAAATAAAATAATTCAAATCAATATGAATAATTTTGCAAATATTGAAGCAAAAGCCAAGGAATATTTACCACCCGCAGGGTGCTTGCCATGGATTAGGGAAGCATATGAAATAGGAGCAAATTTCAATTTCAAAGAGATGACTGAAATTTGTGGGGATATCAAAATAAACTTTGGTGAATTTATTTATGAAAGTATTCAAAAATTTCCCTTTTTAAACATCAATGAATACAAAAAAATCTAATCAAAACTGACTTTCAAATAGGAACTGAATATCTTAAAACTAAAATTTTCAATGAATTATTCAAAGCATTATCAAATAAAGTTGGGGACGCAGTCCTTGTGAATACATTTAAACCTTTATTTATTTTGTTTGCCAAGGCATGGGGGCAGATGCAAGTCAGGTGCCCTCTGGAACAATATTCAAATTCAGCCAAGCATCCCACATCAACAGATTAGTTCAAATATATAAGAAATTATGCATGTTCTCTGAAAAATATACCTCAAAAAGGATTCATGTTGCAGTATACCTAGGAATCCTACTAAATTGCATATTAAAAGCTAATGTTAAAACGTTGGAGGAGGTATCTATACACTTTGATATATGCCAATTAGCACTTTAATGCCATAAGACACCATGGGGGTATAGGACAGTCAAGCATGTCCTGTACAACTCCTTTGCACTGGTATTGCTGTATGGGTTTTACGTGCCTTCTGAAAAGAACCTGTTAATTGATTTTTTACTGACTTGCTTTTATTAAGCGTTTAGCAACCACTGGGTGCAGGGCGCCACCCCTCTTGCAATTGCATCCAGGGTTGTCCACCACATACAGAAGAGTGCGTGGATCCAATTAGTGTCACAGTAAGTTCCATAATGCCAGGGATTATTTGGCCAAGTAGGAAAGCTTGGAAAACCATAAAATCTTTAACAAAACTGACTGATTTAATAGACTTGAATCAAACAGTTGATTGCAAAAAGTGGTTACAGCTGCTCCAGTTTGCCGGTCAAATCCAATTCCCCCCTGTAAGTTGATGTTGATAAATTGACATAATTTAAGGGTCACCAGATATGAACTTATTTATCAGCATGGTCATCAGAAATTGGACACCCAAGGGTTCTTTGCAACCTGGACCAGATACTTACTTGACAATGTGGAAGGAATAGGAGCTCAGGATCCAGACGGTATTGCTTAGTTGATTTTTGATATATATTGAATAATTTTCACTGTTTCAACTCTTAAGAGTTGAGTCCTCCCAAAAAATTACTCAATAAAAAATCATATATACCTTGGTCTAACTTACATTTTTAAAATGTATCCTGTAGTTGGATTGTTTCACTACATTTCCTACAATCTGATTTTCAGCTAAATCATTACTGGAAGAAGGGGCCCTGCAGTTGGAACTCTGTTGTTGGCACCACCCAATGTTAATTTCATGCCTGCCAATCTTGGAGTTGTACCCCCTGTCTTTGAAACTGAAAATTGTGTTGCATCTCAATGTCCTGAATTTTATTCAAGAGACACTTTGATGCTTTCACAGACTATTTATCTTGGGCTACTTTAGTATGATTAACTATTTTTCTTAATCCTAGTATCTCATTTGGAAATTTTACAAAACAGTATTTGAAGCTGCATTGGTGGTTGATAATTAACTCTATGTGGATTTGGGTGGTAATTCCTCACCACTTAGAAACGGCTTCTTACTACCCTGCAATTTCTGTCACATTTAGATACTCTAGCTGCAAGGTTTATTTTGGGGTATAATTCCCCGGAATAATCACATTCCCTTTGCAATTTGCATCCCCCTAATAAATTATCTTCCCTTGCAACTTAAGTTTTAATTTTTTAATTTCAATTATTAAAATTTTAATATTGAAAGAGGTAATATTATAATTTTAATATTAAATATTTTAATATCTAAATTTTAATATTAAATATTTCAAAATCTAAATTTTAATATTAAATATTTCAATATTAAATAATTAACAATCAAATAAAAATATTTAAACTTTAATATGTAAATTTTAATATTTAAATTTTAATAGATAAATTTTAAGATTTATAATTATAATTTTACTTTTAATATTTTAAGATTGTTTTAAATTTTAATAGGTAAATTATAATAGTAATATATCTAAGTATATTACAGGACATTAGTTATAGTTGCAACCACATCAAATAATAAAAACTAATTTAAAAATGTTTTTATTTACTAGCTTGTTGAGTACAGGTTCATTTATTACATAGACAAACAACAAGAATTGAATTTATCCGCATTATGCGGCCCGCTCCACTATTGTTCTAAACAAGTGATTCTTTAGAACTCAAATTAACTTTCCCTTGTAATATGATTTGATATGTATATTTGATATGCTTGAACTGCGTCCTAAGTACTAATTAGTAAGCAATAAATAAAAATCATTGGTAGTTGTATTGTGTGGCTATAGTGGCACTGAAATAATAAGGATCAGATGATGCTTGCAAGGTCCAATTTGTGGCTTAAAAAAGCCAAAGTACCAACAAGGATTCAAATTATTTAAATAAAATTAATATATTTCTATCTTTTTTAATTTATTTATTTATTTATTAGCTTAACAGTCAATACAATATTCAGTGCATTATAATAAAAATGTGTCCTTGTATCTAGTATAATCAATTTTCCTTACCTTTTCTACATACTCTTATATGTCTATAATACAATCAAACATCACGTCATTATATATAACTAATAATTTTTGAGTCCTAATAAAAACAAAATATATAAAATAAAAACAAGTGAAATCCAGAGCACCCATTTATCTGATTGGCTCAGAGTTGAGGGCTTGTTGAGCAACTTGTGATATTGCTGGTATGTTCAAAGCTACAGATAGATGTTAGCCTTGCCAATGTACTCTACCTAATCCTATGCAAGAGCACTACAGACTACAATAGAATAGAACTTAGAAAATAATTACATTTATTGATACTGGAGTACAATCTAGCCAGCGGCTGCAATCTATCCAGATGCAACTATGAACTTGTTCTTGTCCTTTCAGGTGTCTATATCAATATATACTGCAACAACTCTTGTTCTTGTCCTTTCAGACAGTTCCCAGTGGCTACCTTTGCAATAGGTTCATCTTTTGCTGGCTACACCCATCCTGATTGGCTGACCTTGGCACATGATATGCTACTGGCCTTAGCAGGCGTCCATGGCACCTCAGCTACAGCCTACGCTCTTCTTGAGCTAGCCTACTGTCATTTATCAATTGGCTTTATCTTACACGCCTATTATTGCGCTGGGAAACTACGATGTATTTAGTTGGTGCTTAGAAATTGTCCCTGTTCAGCCCTCCTACATTGGAAGGTAGAATTCCGGTATTCCATTTGCAGGGCTTAATCAGTGATCCTTTTCTGGTTGGCAAACCTTCTGCTTATTAATGCAACAAGTTGAATTGAGGATTATATGCCGTATAATAGCAGACTTGATCCATTAGTGACTCAGAGGATTATCCGCCGTGTAATACTGACCTGAACCAATAAGGAACCCAATTATACGCTGTGTAATACTGATCCAGACTTGGTATTTCTTAGCCACTTGTATATCACTTGTTTGATATGGACATATAAGTCCATCAGGCTGTGTTGAGCTGAGTTGATGCAACATCTGGTAGGGTAGAATAGATGATATACAATTGATGATTTTGTGATTACATGCCGTGTAATCAATGATATTCAATATATTGGCTAACGTTTATGTGGCGTATAATAAGTACATCAATTATAATATAGAAAGCAATATACAGTGTATAATCACATCACATTGGGACAATCAGTGGTAATACGGTGTATAATTGTTACATCTATTATAATAAACTAGCAATTACACAGTGTATACTAACTGCACTTAATTAAGTGATAATCAAATGATAATACAGCGTATAATTGTTACATCTATTATAATAAACTAGCAATTATACGGCATATAACTGCCATATCTATTAATATAGTGATGACCAGTGATAATACAGCGTGTAACTGATTAAAATCTGCGTACAATGATTAACCTGATTATTTTTAGTCAACCAGCCTAATCTCACAGGGCTTTAGGGAAGAAGGATTCTGAGTGCTTGTAAAAAGCTGCCACCACATCAAGTGGCATTGAAAATTGGCTGATCTCAAGAATGTTGAAGAGATCTTCAGTGTCCTGAGGGAGGCCTTTCTTCACCTTATTTTTGATCCAACCAAACACCTCCTTGATTGGATTCAGAAATGGAGAATAGGGCAGACAGAAGAGGAGTCTCATTGGACAATTGGAAAGCCGGTGGCTGGAGGTGTGGCTGTTTTTGTCAATGGGGGGAACTTGGACACAACCAGATCCACTTTGTGGAGCCCAACATTATACAACACAACAATGTTGATTGTGCCACTGTAATTGATCCAGAAGTATTCCTTTACGGCTTGGAGAAAATTGAGAAAAGTCCCAATATTGTGGAAACCCTTGATCATTTGATATTGCCCAACCTGCGAGGACCCAGAAGCGCTACCACAGAATATGTCTGGGAACAGACAGCTGCAAAATGGGCTACACCGTCCTTGGACCCCTTCTCAATCCACCCATGCCCAGACCTGAGTGAGGAGGAAAACAATAATTTGTTGATATAGAAGAACTGTACATTGCCAGTCTCCTCTAGTGCAAGATATGTCTCAGCATAAATGCATCAATCCTCAATGATCTTTTCACTGTTCCTATTGTATGGAGAAAATCAGAGCACCCTCCACAAGAAGCCCAAATCAACCATTGTTTTGTAGACAAGGGTTTTGGAAACAGAAAGCCCGAACTCTGTGACAAGCATTGATTGGACAGCAAGTGTGTCCAGGTGGCAATCCTTGGCTACCCACTTCTTGATTGAGTCAATGTGAACAGGCTGAAGGAGTTTGGGCTGTCTTTTTGCCTTAGTGAATTTGGCAATTCACCCAGTATTGCCATACTTGGTGTTGATGTTGGCAATGTATCTGGCTGTGACACCAAATTTGGGACGCAATATCCCAAACCGCCATTCCCCTGTTCATACAGTTGAGAAAAGCTTCACGCTCATTATCTGTCAACTGGCGCTGGCCCTTGCCAGGTACCACAGCATCCTGGCTAGAAGGCTTGACACAGGGGATGGGGACCTTTGTGTAGAAGGTGGGATCATGCTTGGTTGCACTAGTGCCGTCAATGGTGGCATATGATACAGGCGCAGATGGCTCTTCAGTGGTGGCCAATGGCTCATAGGAGGTGTCAAAGACGTGGGGGCAGGAAGTAGCAACTCTTGGATCAAGAGTGTGGGGCTGGGTGACAACTGGGTACACAGTGGAGGTGTATGTAACCTCATTATTCCTGATCACCTTTGTATAGGAGGCTTTGGTTGCAGGTCTTTTGAGCGGTTTCTGTCTTGGATTGGGGCTACTGTTCCCAGCTTGAGATATGGGAGGTGGTTGGCTGGCGCTGACACCTTGGGAGGCCTGTGTGTTGGCATGAATCCCCTCAAGTTGGGTTCTGTGTCTGTTCTTGGTCCCTCTGGGTTGCCCTTGTGGACAGGCTGCCCCGTGGGCTGGTGCAGGAGCTGGTTGGGAATGTGATTGACGGTCCATAAAAATAAAATAAAAAATACATTTTATATAAAATATGTATTTATTTGGATTTATTGGTTTAGTTGTGAGTAGTTGTTTTCTATTGATTTATCCTTGAATAATAACAGAATTTCTATATCTGTAATTTGAAGTGTATAATATTGTATCCTTTCCAATTTCAGATGATTTTAAAGTTTAATCACTTTTTATGTCTAAACATTGTTATCAAGATTGAATTTTTATTTGATTTTAGTTGTGGTGGAGCTTTTTGATTTGAGTTGGTGTTTCCTAGTGTGCTTACTGTACATTCAATTTGGTTCCAGTTCCTGCAATTAATATCTGAGTTTACTATTGTCATTCAAAAGTGATTTGAAATTTGGTTCATGGATTTGACAATCCCGCAATTTTAAAAAACATAGTAAACTTAATGAAAATGGTTGATGGATTTGAATGCTTCAAATCAGATTCCAGTTAATTCATTTTGTCTATTGGAAATATGTAGTTCAACTTGAACTTTGAAAAGTGTCTATGAATTCCCACATTTTTAAAAATTCAAATAAAAATACAACAAATTAAATTTAATTAAAAAAGGCCATCCTGCAAAAGTGATTCAAAATTTGGACCAAGGATTTGACAATCCCGCATTTTTACGTTCAGGTTCTAATTTACAGTATATTTTATTGACAATTATTGAAAATAATACAAATAACTTGCAATTATACAAAAAATAGTATAACACACTAAAAAATACCCTAGAATTGCATTAAACTAGCCATCTGAATTAGAACATGTAGATTATATATTTCCAGTATGTAACTTTTTTATTTGAAACTAGTATTTTATTGATATCCCATATTGAATTGTGAATGTTTTATTGAGTGTTAATTATACTATGTTGTATTGCCAGCCATGTTGATTCCACATTATGTGCATAATTCAAAGTATTTTGTAAATAAAATTCATTGTAAATGTGACATTTTAGTTGTAATTTTATAATTAGACTGTTTCTATATTAGAAAGATATTAACACTTATTAAAAATATTGATACATAGTGCATTTACTGCCTGTATATTTACCTATTGATAGTGATTCTGTAAAATCCAACTTAGATTTTACATAATCATTATCAATAAGTAAATATTCATTCAGTAAAATGCACTATGCATCAATATTTTTAATAAATGTTAATATCTCCCTAATATAGACACAGTCTAATTATAAAATTACAATTAAGATGCCACATTTAAAATGGTTTTTATTATACAAAATTCATTAAGTTATGTATATTATACCTAAATATCAAGATTTAACGTCAAGCTGCAATATTCTAATGTAATATTTAAATTTTTGGTCCTTAATTTAATAAAGATAATGAAAATATTCATGCAAATAGTTATATGATATCACATCAAATTGATGAGGAGCAACTTTTGGGGAAGCTTCTAATATGGAATTAAGAATAAGAGAAGTATATTTTATTTAGATAAGATTTAGACTTATATAGCTTGTGCTGTGGCGGGAATTTAAGTTGGATCAAAGATAAAGACAGTCATGTGCAGGATGGGTTGAGTTGCTGGATGCCTGGACAAGTCATGTGATATTGGTTTGTTGCCATTTCTGGTATGCTGAATGTTGTGAATGCTGCCATTCACCATGTTTTGATTTTGCCTTCAATGGGTTATTTTGAGGACAAATCTCTCTCTTTTGCTTTTGCCCTTCAAAATGAGTCTGGCTCCAAATTGGGAAATTCAATTGTTTGGTTTCCTGATTCTGCACAACTCACTTGCCCCACTCATGCTTGTGGCAAGTGATCCTACTGTCCATGTAATGATTTGTGGTAAAACTACACAGGTTATATTCCCAATCTTTATACCCAATAAAATTTAAGTTCTATTCACATTTTTGTCTTTGTGTCTCCACGTTTTTTTGCGCCTCTCTAGCTATGTCTAGTAGATATTATTTAATCAGGGCCACAAGGTAATTGCATAGCCTTCCCTGCCATTCTAACCAAGACTTAGTACAAATCCAATCTTAAGGTTAGGATTTCCTGTTGTGACTCTGTGCTGCGCCTCAGATCACAACAAAAATGGTGCTCACTACAGGGGCTGTAGGCCCCTTGGTTATCCCTTTTGCAACCACGTTTTCAGGACCTTTGTCTCCTCTCATAAAAGAGCCAACTTTGCATGAAATTAAAAGTCCTCCTATTAAAGAAAACATCACCAACCCGCCTATTGTCCCTACTGTGCTGAACCTCAGGAATGGTCCCCGCCTAGTGGCCTACCCTCTGGGTACCCCTGACTTGGAACAAGTCATGACAGTAGCCCTTGGTTTAACCCGTGATGGAGCCATCCCTTGCCTTCAGCTTCAGTTCAGCTGAGCAGAATACTACAAATTGATTGTGGCTCACACTTTCCATAACATCTCCTCTCAGCAGCTGACTCTGCTGAGCACATATTGCCATCCTTTGTACAACCTGCCTTAGCCCACCATCAAATAGTGTTAGGGCTCCACATTCAGGAGATTTTGTCTCTACAAGCATCTGTCACTCATCACTGGGATAAGTTTGCTGCCTATCAACAGTGAATAAACTCCCCTGTTTTCCTTGGTATCAGACAATCATTGCAACTCTGTCACCTCCCAAACCCGCTTGGTCAAATCCATTGAAAAAATTTGCTAGTCCATCCCCAAGTATGTCAGAGAGCGCCTACATGAGTTTCACCAGTCAGAACAGCCCTGGCGCACCCAAGTAGATTCAACCCTGAACTCCTATCTCATTAATTTCAAACAACTGGTACAGTAGCTCAATGCATTCAGTGCTTACACCTTTGAACAGTTACAGCAAGTAGCAGCCCTTGCTGTGAAAGGCCTTTGTAAACTTGGTAAAGAATTCAATCAAGAAAGGGCTGCTACTGCCACTACCTTTGCCAAACTCCAGACTCAAGTAAATAGATTGTCTACACCCAAAACATATGCCCTGCCTTCTCCTTCATCTGATGATTTGGCAGATAGAGAGAAGAGATTATGGGATGCCATTCAAGAGTTAAGAGCGTCCACCCACAGTCAGGATGCCCTACCAAAGCCCCTCAGCCAGATCCACAAGTGCTTTTTCTGACAACTTAAGTTGCTGACTTGAAATGAGAGGTCACTACCTTGTGTGAGATGATGGCGTTAACTGTTAGTTCAACTGGGGTTACAGACAAAGATGGCTGTTGCCCTGGCTTATCAGGAGCTTCACACATTCACTGTGCTAGAGAGTTGATAGCTCTAGCTAATGAGGTGGACCATTTGAAACAAGACCACTCTGATCTTGATAAAGACATACAGAAGATGAGTGAGTTGATCAATTCAGTGAATGACAGGTTTGCAACTTGCCTTTTGGTGGGTCTGTCTTTTACCTCTTGACTGACTGATTTGTCCTTGATAGTAACTGCCCAAGGCCAACGCCTAGATGTCACTGAGCAGATAATTACCCATGCTAATAATACAGGCACCTGAACTACTGAAATCTTGACTACCCTTGAAAGAGTGTTTTTCAGCTATGGGCCAGGCAGCCCCCTCCAAATCTGAAGCAGAATTCTCCCCGTACATAAAAGTACTCAATAGCAGCAATGGTGGTCCAACTCCCAAAGCACATTTCAAATCTATCTTTAAGCAAGTCTTTGACCCCAAAACATCTACTGTTGCAGCTTTCCTAACTATCTATGAAACTGCCATGAGGAGAGCCTATGATGAGGTTAAGAAAGAACACATTCTAACCTGCCTACACCTGACCTGTCAGGAGGTAGTAGTGCCTGAGTTGTCCACCATTAAGACCTGGGAGGATATGAAACAACTTCTGATTGATAAATTTGGTGGCAACCTTAGTTTAAAAGTGAATAAGGACACCTTCATGCACATTGCTTTCAAACCAAAGGAGACCCTAGCTGAATTTTCAGACAGATTCTACATGAAAGTACAGCAACTGATAACAAGAAGACAAGTGACAGAACAAAAAGCTTACATGTATTGCACTCAAGCTCTCAAGGTTAATCAGCTTCTGTGTCTTCACTTTAAGGATCATAAAGCCATACTTTCCTCTATTAAGAGCATAAAGACAATGTTGCAGGATATGCACCATACCCATTTGGGAGCAGTTGTGCGGGAGAATTGTGCCGCCTCTAACACTGGTTTGTCTTCCCGCGGCCCTTGCATCCTCACCATGAACTCACAGAGTCCTCCTAGATGCCAAGGCTGCCATAACTGTGGCCAGATAGGTCACCACTCTCAAGTCTGCACCAATCCTTGGGTTGAAGGAGCTGATCCCAAGGAGCAGGCGGGAAAAGAACAGTCAACCTAGTGGCAGAGATGCTCTTGGTTGACAATTTCCCAGTATCCTTCATTTCTCCCCTCCATAGCTGACTCTGAGTCTGCTGACACTGAAGCTCCTCCCATTCTACTACTGTTTCACAACATCTCTGATGACTCTGACATGGACAATTCAGATGTTGATGACCCTGAAGCCTATGGGTATTCAGTTCTTGCTGTCCTCAAAATCATTGCAGTCCATTATAAATTGTGCTCTAGGAAAACTAAAACAACTTCCAAGCTTCTGGCTGAATCCAAAGAAGTTGTCTTGCATCAATACCTCACACAAGCTAAGAGGTTCCTCATGCTTGTAGAGTTGTCCAAAGAAGCTGCTGAGTTTGCTGACTCTGTATCCAAGAATGTTTCAGTTTTTCTTCCTCTCCAGGCTGTCTATAAGGAGTTTCCAGGCTTGAGATGCAAGATTTAGAAATGGGACAAAGAGCTAGCAGAAGCCCAGGACATCCTGGTCATCCTCCCACCCTTTGGTTGTACTACCACTTGTGTGTAGATATCCATCCAAAAAGGTGAAAATCAAGGCCGTCTTAGACACTGTATCTCCTGTTAATGTTGTCTCCTTGAAGCTTGTCAAGAAGCTCAAACTTGCCCCCCCAACCTTAACTACCACCAGTTGTATGGTACAGCTGGGCTGTCTATGACTTGCGCTATAGGGGCTTACTCTGCTCTTTCCATGCGGTTTTGCAAGCTACTCTTGGCTCAGCCTGCTGTTGTCTTGGAGAATGAGAGTTACAATCTCCTAGTTGGTACTCACTTCCTTAGAGAATACAATGGAATCATCAACTTAAAGGACATCTTCCTCTTTATTTTAGGGTAAAAAGTCCCCATGATCTTTAAAGAGCCTGTTAAAGTCCCCAGGAAACGCCTCAAGTTGTGTGCCTTAGAATATCCCACAGGTGGATTCACCCTAAAACACCATACCCACTCATCCAACATGAAATGTCCTCCTATGGCTTGCCCTGAGTCTGAAGGGATTCCTCTCCTGGTCACTTCTGCTGTAACCATTCCCCCTGGATCTCAAGCTATCCTAGACTTCCAAATACCATATGAGTTAATTGAGCGCACATTCCTAGAGTTATACTCTCCTCCCTCACTAGGACACAAAAAACCCTACTTCTCCTGGGAATCTTGGATGTCTCTCATAAAGACCCTGTTCAATTGCTGGTTGCCAACTTAACCGCTCTCCCCATATATGTGTCTAGAGGGCAGGTTGTTGGCTATGACAAGTTTCTTAATGCTCCCAGTGTCCTATTGCTACATCACTTTGGTATGTTTCAAGATTTTAATTTACCTAAAGACAAGCCCCAAGTCCTTTCCTTATTCACTGCGTAATATTTCCTGCAGCTATCCCTGGTCCAACAGAAGAAGGTGCTTGATTTGCTAGAACAGTTTTCAGATATTTTTGCTAAAGATATCACTGATTATGGTCTAGCCAAAGGCGTCATTCACCAGATTAATACTGGTGACGCTCCCCCTTCCACACTAAACCTTATTGCTGCAGTTGTGTGGAGGATGCTCAGGTGTCTAAAGAGCTCAAACAACTTCTAGACGCTGGACTACTTGCTTCTCTCCAAAGTCCATGGCCCCCCTTGCTCATACTAAAGAAGAATAATGGAGTCCACCGTATTGTGATGGACTATTGCCAATTGAACTCCTTAACCAAAAAGGATTCCTACCCCTTGCCGTGTATTGATGATGCTCTCTGCCGCCTTGGAGGCTCTAAGTTCTTCTCTGCTATGGATCTAGAATATGGATACTGGCAAGTTGATCTCTCTCCTGAGGATAAACAAAAAGCTGCACTCATCACTTCTGAGGTACTTTTTAAGCCTACACGCATGCCGCAAGGAGTCTGCCATGCCCTGGCTACCTTCCAGCGGGCCATGAACTCCTTCCTCTGTATTTGAAGCTCTCATGTGTCCTAGTGTAATTAAATGATTTAAGCGTCTTCAGCACTACCTTTACAGATCACCTGTCTCACCTCAAGGAAGTGTTCATAAAGATTTGAGAGGCTGGCCTTAAGATGAAACCATCTAAGTGTGCTTTCTTCAAGGACCTCCTTGAATTTTTGGGCCATGAGGTAACCCAGATTGGGATTTTCCCAATGACCAAGAAATTTGAGGCCATTGACAAAATACTTCTTTTCATCAACCTGCAAGAATTACAGGTATTTTTGGGCATGATGGGTTACTACAGACAATTCATCCCTGAATTTTCCAACACTAGCAAACCTTTGGTCCAACTGTTATGTAATGTCCCTTTTAAATGGACTGCTAGTCAGCAACAGGGCTTTGAGACCCTTAAACAAAGACTTAAGGAGGCCCCTATCCTAGTATATCCTGATTACAATAAGGAAATCATCCTATATATTGATGCTAGTGACCTGGCCATTGGATTCATCTTGGCTCAATTGGATGATAAAGGTGTGGATCACCCTGTAGCTTATACCTCTTGTGTCCTGCTTAAGCATAAGAAAAATTACAGTGTGGCTGAGAAAGGGCGCCTCAATGTGTTGCATGCTGTCAAGCAGTTACACCATCATGTGTGTGGCACCCATTTTACTGTGGTCACTGACCACGCTTTGCTTAAGTAGTACAACAGCTTAAGGAACCAGAAGGACAACTAGTTAGATGGGCTCTACGCCTGCAAGGTTACAACTTAACAGTACTAAAGCGTCCTGGGATTCAACATCAGAACACCGATGGATTATCTAGAATGCCCATTATTTCTCTACACCCTGCTGAGGCTGATTAACTGTATGAACTGATTGATAACCTTCCTTGTGGAAGAGTGAGATAGAAGAAGTTTGAATTACCCCAGCCAAACCATCTGAGGGCACGCTTGTTTGCAACAATCAGCTCTTCAAGAAAGTACGAGACCAATACCTACCTTATGTACGGCCTAGTCTTTGCCTTTTGTTGGCGCTTCAAGCTCATAAGAAGACAGGACATGGAGGCGTTGCCAAGACCTATGAATGGCTCCAGAGAAACTATTTTTGGGAAAACCTTTTCCTGCTGATTACAGATGTCATTGCTAGCTGCAATGATTGTCAGCTATAGCAACCTCAAGCTGCCTCTCACAAGTTTAAGCTGGTCCCCCTCAACACGCCTTTCATACTGTCAGCATTGACGCTTTAGGGCCTCTTCCTTGCTCCCACATTGTTGCTGCTTTATCCTAATTACTGTTGATCATTTTAGCAAGTATATAGAGGCTCACCCTACTAAGGATATCACTGCCAATACAACTGCTGCCTTCCTGTTGCAAGACATTTTCTACCACCATGGCTGCCCCAAAGTGTTGTTGTCTGACACTGGGACTAAATTCAATGCCAAGTTAGTAACCTCTGTTGTTGAAGCCTTGGGGGTCTCACCAGTCCTTCTCTGCCCCCTATAATCCTTCCACCAATGTGGCGGTTGAGTGTGAAAATTTGACTCTGGTTTCTATCATGAGGAAACTTGCTTACTCTGAAGCTGCAGACTGGTATCTATACTTACCTGCTGCTCTCTTTGCTTATTGTCTTAGCAAACATTGTTTCACCGGGTATCCCCCCTTTGCTATGCTGTATGGGCGTGAAGCCACCACTCTGTTGCTCTTTGGGGCCCCTACTCTCCTCTGATAAGGCCATAAATCCTGATGACCACATCAGAGATCTAGTCAACTGTATCATTGATATACAGGCTACTGCATACACTTCTGTGTATAAGACTAAGGTGATTGAGCTCTCTCCTGACAATGCTGGACACTCTCCCTTGCCTGAGTTCACATTGGGGACCATGTTCTCTACTATCAGCATAGAGTAGGAGGACACACTCACAAGCTAGATAAATTGTGGGTTGGACCTTTAGAAGTGACCTTCAAGCAAGGTTCAGAGCACACTGTGAAACTCCTCTCTAGTGGTTTCCTGTTTACCTGAGTGCATGCCAAGTTCCTCCGCAAGTATTATCTCTTAAGGCCAATCTAGAGGGGGGCAGTGTTGTGAATGCTGCCATTCAGCATGTTTTGATTTTGCCTTTGGTGGGTTATTTCAAGGACAAATCCCTTTCTTTTGTGTTTGCCCTTTGAAATGAGTCTGGCTCTAAATTGGGAAATTATATTGTTCATTTTCCTGATTCTGCGTGACTCACTTGCCCCACTTTTTGTAAATTGCGCAATTAATGCTATTTTGATCTGGCCTTCAAATATTGATAGTTGCAAAGATTTGGAAGGTTTTGCCTTTGAGTTTGGAAATTCCTTGTCTTCTGCAAATGGGTCTGGTTCAATATCCACCCATTCCGGATTATTGTACCTGTCTGTGATTGATCCTGGTATGATCTCATCCCAGCGTGACCCCCTCAGCCACTCTGTCTTCCTATTGAGGGATCACTGTCCCTTGTTAACTATTTAAAGTAGAATCATTACTCCTAATAAAGACAAGTTTATCTACATTTATGTTGGCTTTAATAATCTTCAAGCTTTTTCCTGTCCTTTTTACCAAAAGGACTTTTACATCTCATTTTCCAGGAAATTTAGGTACATGCCCTTAATTTTGCCCTGAAGGCTAACCCAAGGCTAGCTTCAAACCTCAAATCTTTTGTAATAAAGATTTCCCGCTGTGTCCTCCAGGATGTTGTCCCCTGGAGCCAAAAACAATAAAATAGTGCTCACTACAGGGGCTGCAAGCCCCTTGGTTACCCCGTTCCCACATGCATTCTCTGGTCCCTCTCCCTTTGTCTCTGAAGTACCCAAGCAACCTAAAGTTTCTAGTCCTCCTCTAGAAAAAGACATCACTGATGCCCCCTCAAATCCTATGGTATTGGTTCTGTCTCCCGGGGCCGTGTGGGCCCCCTTCCTGCTTTCTCTCTCAACTCTGAGCAAGCTTGTACTGTCGCCTGCTCCCTTCTTCATTCTGGCACGGCAGCAATGCACTCTATCCCTGGCCTCCGTCCCAGGTACGCCTATGAATACCTGTACTCTTACCTTTTGGACTTTGGTCTCCCCCCTGTGTTGATGGAATCCATGAATACTATTGGCGTGTTGGTCAACCAGTTCATCCAACCTGCCCTAGTTCACCACTAACTTGTCTTAGGATCCCAGAATCAGCTATTAGATGCTGTAGCCGCCGCTGTCTTAAATAACCATGCTCAAAATATGGCCTATCAAGAATGGTCACACAGTCTCTTTGCTTGTATTTCTGACAATCAGCGCAACTCATTGGCGTCACAGAAGTACTTAACTGCCTCCCTGAACTCCCTTTGTTCCTTGCTCCCTGGATACATAAAGGATCAACTGTGCAAATTAAATGAACATAAGGCAGCGTGGCATGAGCAAATTGAGGCCTTTCTGCTAAACCATTGGCAGGACTTAGAGACTCTGGTTAGTGAGCTCAATCAATTCAGAGAACATGTCAACTTGCAACTCAAATTGATAGGAGCTCATATCAATACTTTGGGCCGCCATCTGCAGCATCAATACAGTCTGGATAAGGCTGCACTAGGCAACACTCTATACCAGGTGCAAAATTATGTGGATGACAGGGTAGCGTCTATTGAGGTGACTCCTCTTGCTCCTCCTGTCAAGACCCCATCTGATTTTGAAACCAAGGTATGGGAGGCAATTGCCAAGCTCAAGGCTACTACTCAACGTCAAGCTTCTGTGCAGAACCCCCCTCCAGTCAAACCAATGCCTGACCCTTGTATTGCCTCCCTCACTGATCAGGTGGCTACCCTACAAGGTGAAATTGAGTACTTAAGACAGCGCCTCTCTAATTCTGAAGATTTTCCATCTGAATCTGAAGATGAAGAGGAAGGTGAAGTTGTTAATACTCACGCTCATGGCAATCATGGTTGTTGTCCTGGTCTAGAAGGTCAACCCTGGGTCAACTGTGTGCATGAACTAAATCAACTTGACAAAGTGACAAATGATGTAGCTGACAGACAAGACAATTGGAAAGAGAGGTTTAAAACCTCTCCTGCTTACAAGACCATAAATGGACAAGTTACCCCCTTGGTTGCTCAGACCACTTCTCTGGCTACTTGTGTCAATGGGATTTCTGGCACCTTGGCAGTACAACAAATCAAGATTGACAAGTTTGGGACTGCTGCCGCCACTGCTAGGGATATTTGTGGGCAAAACAGCTCTACTTTGGACACTCTAGAGGAAAGCCTTTGACTCCTCTGGGTTAGACAATCTGCTGCTGAATCCAAGTTTGATGGCAACCCTCCTATTAACGTCCTCAACCCTGGTGAAAACAGTCAGTCCTTGTCCTTGTCTATCAACCTGGACTACAAACCGACCTTCAAACAGATATTTGATCCTAAGACCTCTACCATTGATGCCTTTCTGATCATTTATGAAACTGCAGTGCTTAGGGCTACCAACGAGCTCAAGAAGGAACACATCCTCACCTGTCTCCATCCCACTTGCCAGGAAGTTGTGGTACCTGAGCTCCCCTCCATTGTCACTTAGGAGGGTATGAACTGCCTCCTTATTGGGGAGTTTGGAGGAGATCTCATCTTGGAGGTCAAGAAGGATGCATTTATGCACATCGCCTTCAAACTCAAGGAAACCCTGTCTGAGTTTGCAGATTGTTTCTACATTGAAGGCCAGCAGTTAATTACCAGTTGTCAGTTAACTCCCTGGGAAGCCTACACAACTTGTTCAAATGCTTTGAAGGTGAACCAGCTTCTATGCCTACACTTTAAGGCACACAAGGCTTTGCTTACTTCCATAAAGATTATCAAGACGCTCCTACAAGACATGCATTTGACACATGGAGGCACAGTGGTACGTGAAAATAAAGCCAGTAATGCTGGAACTACCTCTTGTACACTGCGCATAATAGCCCTGGGTACTAGTGGACAGGCTAAGAGGCAAGGCTGCCATAACTGTGGCCAGATTGGGCAACACTTGCGCACTTGCACCAATCCTTGAGTGAAAGGTTGCAATCCCAAGGAACAGGCAGAAAAAGAGAGGTCAGCTTAGAAACGGAGACGCTCTCTGCTGACCAATCTCCCCTGTCTCCCCCTGATCCTCTGTCTGATGAGGAAGCTCCCTCTTCCTCTGGCCCAACTATCCTTCATCTATTTCACAATCTCTCCAGCAATTTGGAGCCCAAAGATTATGATAGTGAGGACTCTGATAGTTATGGCTATTCTGTCTTGGCTGTTCTGGAAACCATCCCTGTACCATACAAGCTTTGCTCGGGGAAGACTACCACCACTTCCCAAGTACCTGCAAGTGAAGCTAAGTCCATGGTGGCTTGCCCTTACCTAGCCCAAGCCCACCAACCTCCTGTCTTGGTTGACTCTTCTGAGGAAGCAGCCAAGCTAGCCAAAGCTCTTTTCTAAAATGTAACTGTATCCCTCCCACTACAGACTGTTTATAAGGAAATTCCTGCGTTACGGTGCATGCTAGCTAAATGGGAAAAGGAGCTAGAGGCTGCAAAAGATGTGTTGGTAGTCTTGACCCCCTTTGGAAAGGATACAACCTGAGTTAAAGTATCAATCCAAAGGTTTAAGATCAAAGCCATCTTGGACATGGGTTCCCCAGTCAACATGGTATCTTCCAAACTAATGAAGAAACTTAAGTTGGCCCCCAACCTCAACTACACGCAGTTGTATGGCACTTCTGGCATGGCACAAACACGGGCCATTGGTGCCTACTCTGCTCTACCCATGAGGTTTGAGAAACTCCTTATTGCTCCCCCCTCTGTGGTCCTTGAGAACAAAATCTATGACCTCTTAGTTGGTACTCAATTCCTCCGAGAATATAACGGGATTGTAAACTTACAAGATGGATACCTTTTGCTCTTGGGATATGAGGTTCTTTTGATTTTTGAAGAGCCTCTGCGCCTCACAGGAAAACGTCTTAAAACTTATGTGCTTGAGTACCCTACAGGTATCTTCTCTCTCAAGTATAGGACTCACTCCTTCAACATGTGTACCCCTCCTCCTTCCTGCCCTGCAGAAGAAGGGGTTACCTCTGCTAGCACCAGCGGCTATAACCATCCTCTGGGCTCTCAGGTGGTGATTGATTCCCAGATTTCTTATGAGCTACCTGAAAATTCCTTCTTGGAACTTTACTCACCTGAATTCTTAAGTTGTACAGAGCCCCGCCTGTGTCTTGGGATTCTAGATCAAACCCACAAAGAGCCCGTACAATTACTGCTTGCCAATCTTACGGCCCTGCCCATGCAAGTGACCAGAGGCCAGGTTGTGGGACATGGTTGTATACTGGGAGAAGAACAAGTATCCTCCCTCTACCCCTTTGGAACTTTCAGTGATTTCAATCTACCTGAAGACAATCCTCAAGTTCTCTCCTTTTTCACTGCTGCTGATTTCCCCCAACTGTCTCCTGTTCAACAAAAAGACGTTTTGGACCTGCTCAATCAGTTCAGCAACATCTTTGCCTCTGGACCTACAGACTATGGCCTAGCTAAAGAATTCATCCATAAGATTGATACTGGGGATGCACCCCCTTTTTGTACTAAACCATACCGCTGTAGTAGGGTGGAGGATGCTCAGTTGTCTAAAGAACTCAAGCAACTTCTGGACGCTGGGTTACTGGCTCCTTCCCAAAGTCCTTGGGCTTCCCTGCTACTGATCCTCAAGAAGAAGGATGGCAGACATTGCATTGTAATGGACTATTGCCGCATGAACTCTCTCACTAAGAAAGACTCAATCCCCTTGCCCAGAATTGACAATGCTCTCAGACGGCTGGGTGGTTCCAAGTTTTTCTCTGCCATGGATCTAGCTTTGGGGTACTGGCAGGTTGTCATATGTCCAGAAGATTGAGAAAAGGCTGCTCTTATCACCTCAGAAGGCCTCTTTGAACCCACTTGTATGCCCCAAGGACTCTCCAAAACCCCTGCCACATTTCAACAGGCTATGGACTCCATCCTACGAGACTTAAAGCTCTCTTGTGTCCTCATGTACCTTGATGATATCACCGTATTCAGCGCTACCTTTACTGACCACTTGGAACACCTCAAGGCTGTCTTCATCAAGATTTGAAAAGCTGGCTTGAAACTCAAACCCTCCAAGTGCTCCTTCTTCAAGGAACGTCTTGAGTTCTTAGGTCATGAGGTCACTCAAACTGGAATCCGCCCCATTAATAATAAGGTGGAAGCCATTGACAAGATGCTACCTCCCACAAATCTTTGAGAGGTTCAGGTGTTCCTTGGTATGATGGGCTACTATTGACAGTTCATACCTGACTTTTCTGAACTTAGTGAACCTCTTGTCCAACTGCTTTGCAACGTCCCCTTTGAATGGACTGACAGTCAACAAAAAGCATTCAAAGCACTGAAGGCCAAGCTCAAGGAGGCTCCTATCTTAGTCTATCCTGATTATGATAAAGAGTTCATCTTGTATACTGACGCTAGTGGAGTAGCTGTGGGTGCCATCCTTGCCCAACTTGACAATGAAGGTGTGGATCTACCTGTAGTCTACTTGTCAAGAGTCCTCAATAAGCACAAGAAGAACTACAGTGTCACTGAGAACAAATGTTTGGCGGTGCTGCATGAGGTGAAACAGTTTTGGCACTACATTTATGGGACCCACTTCCCTGTGAGCACAGATCACTCCTTCCTCAAATGGCTGCAACAACTAAAGGAACCTGAAGGTTGACTAGCGCGTTGGGCTCTGCACCTGCAAGGATACAATTTCACTGTAATACACTGTCCTGAGGCCCAAAATCAGAACGCTGATGGCTTGTTAAGGATGCCAATACTAGTTATCCACCCCGCTGACGCAGATTGCCTATACAAATTAATAGGGTACCCTGACTCTTGGACCACTGAGCCAGAAGGCATCAGCTTGGCACTACAGACCCTATTCAAGAACACTATAATTTGTGATAGACAATTCTTCAAAAAGGTTAAAAATGCCTACCTATCCTATGTTTGCCCTAGCATGAGGATAGCCATTATCCTCCAAGCATATATTGACACTGGCCATGGAGGCATAGCCAAGACTCATGAATGATTGTGCAAAAACTTTTATTGGGAGAACATGCACCTCTTGATCCCTGATGTCCTTGCCTCCTGTCATTTCTGTCAGCTCCAACGCCCTCGCCCGTCCCAACACCAGTTCAAACTCATCCCTCCCAAGCATGCCTTCCACACGGTGAGTATTGATGCTGTTGGGCCTTTCCCTTGATCTAGGTCAGGATGTCAGTCTATCTTGGTTGCTGTAGACCACTTTAGCAAGTGGGTTGAAGCCAGAGCAACAAAAGATATAACTGCTAGGACCACAGCTACTTTCTTGCTGCAAGACATTTTCTATCAACATGGCTGCCCTCAAGTCCTGCTCTCTGACAATGGTATCAACTTTAATACTCGTCTCATCACCTCTATTGTCAAAGATATGGGGCCTCACCAGTTGTTTTCCGCACCATATAACCCCTCAAACAATAGAACTGTCAAACTAGCAAACTCCACCCTGGTGTCCATAATGAGAAAACTCACGCTCTCTGACGCTGCCAATTGGGACATGTTCCTCCCTGCTACCCTCTTTACTTACCAACTCAGTAGGCACCGGGTGACTGGACTATCTCTTTTGCCATGCTGTATGGACGTGAGGCAGCTACCTCCTCAATCTTGGGACCCCCCTTTGATCAAATTTGATATGTCTGCAAATCCTGAGGCCCACATTAAAGACTTAAACAAAGGTATCATTGACATTCAGGCAACCGCTTACTCCACTGCTTACAAGGTTAAGGCTCTAGAGATCTCCCTGTCTAATGCTGCTAGAGCCCCTCTCCCTGAGTATCAAGTAGGTGATCTAGTTCCCTACTACCAGAATTGTACAGGTGGTAGAGCCCACAAGCTGGATTCCCTATGAGTTGGGCCCTGTGAGGTCACTTTTAAGAAGGGCGTTGAGTATACCATGAAACTACTTTCTTCTGGACGTCCTTTTGCCCGTGTTCACTCCAAATTTCTCTGCAAATATCAACTCCCTGTGTCTAATCTTGAGGGGGGAGATGTCGTAAATTGCACAATTAATGCTCTTTCAATATGGCCTTCAAATATTGATAGCTGCAAAGATTTGGCTGATTTTGCCTTCAAGTTCAGAAATTCCTTGCCTTCTGCAAATGGGTCTGGTTCAATATCCACCCATTCCGGATTATTGTACCTGTCTGTGATTGATCCTGGTATGACCTCATCTCAGCATTACCCCCTCAGCCACTCTGTCTTCCTATTGAGTGATCACCATCCCTTGTAACTATTTAAAGTAGAATCATTACTCCTAATAAAGACAAGTTTATCTACATTTACGTTGGCTTTATTAATCTTCAAGCTTTTTCCTGTCCTTTTTGCCAAAAGGACTTTTACATCTCATTTTCCAGTAAATTAAGGTACATGTCCTTAATTTTGCCCTGAAGAGCTAACCCAAGGCTAGCTTTGAACCTCAAATCTTTTGTAATAAAGATTTCCCGCTGTGTCCTCCAGGATGTTGTCCCCTGGAGCCAAACACAGCACCACTCATGCTTGTGGCAAGTGATTCTACTGTCCATGTACTGTTTTGTGGTAAAGCTACACAGTATATATTCCATTTCACTTTTACCAATAAAAATTAAGTTCTATTCACATTTTTGTCTTTGTGTCTTCAAGTAATTTGGCGCCTCTCTAACCACGTCTAGTAGATATTATTCAATTAGGGCCACAAGATAATCACATAGCCTTCCCTGCCATTCTAACCAAGATTTAGTACAAATCTAATCCTAATGGTAGGATTCCCTGTTATGTATCTGTGCTGTGCCTCAGAACACAACAGCATGGTCTTGCATAGGTCAATACCATGTTTGATCTCCCTTTTGGGGGTAGCTATGTGAGCTCTGCCTTAAATACACAAGCATATTATTTAGGAGTGCTGCAAGCTCTGGACATCAAATTTAGGTTGTTTGCATTATATTGAATTTGATGTAATTCATTATGTGGAGTGTACTGTCTTTGGTTAGACGTTCTGAGTTTTCCTGATTTATGACTTGGACAAATACTGTGTCTCTTAGGATGATATTGTTAGGTTCTTTGAGGATGTTGAAATTGACTCCATTGCATTTGGTGGTCATGGTCTTTGTTTTCTAACATACGCTGGGGTTCACTTGGGTGGGCCAGTCCATACCTGCTACAATATTGTAGTTTATGTTGTTCATGACAAGTCCTTTGATGGACGTTTAGTTGCCTTGGAGGTCAATTCTGAAGGGAGTTGTTTCATCTTCAAGTAGAACATTTGATTTGTCTGCCATTCTGGCGTATTTGAAGTTAATTTGACAACTGGTATTTTTTACTTGTGTCAAAACCGCAGGCTTGACCCGCCAGCAAGGTTCCAAACAAGCGGGTTTGTGACCTGCAATCCAATTACCTGGTCACTTGAAGACAGACTAGGAATTCAACTCAAATTACCAAATCCAACAACATGAACAGATGATGATCCCTTATAGTGGATACCTCATTTTAGCGCTTGACTCATTACCAGGATCAAGCCACTCCCTTCTTCCATCCAACCATGTGATCAACAATCATGTTCCTGTTATCCTTGATTCACATTGACTATATAATCACCATCCTCAATAAAGACTATTATCTAGCTTCTAAATATTTTCCCCTTGTAACTCTGCTAAAACAGCACAGTTATGACATTGGTAGCACAGGTAGGTTCTCCATCCTACCTTATCTTGAAAAATTCCGCCTGTTGCCCGCACACGCCACAGCCAACAAATCCTTGACAGAATTATGTCTGGTCTTCTGCCCAACTGGACCCTGTACACTCCTGGTAACAAGATACCTGATGACTTTGTCCTGTACCAGAATACAGTGATTCCACTACACGCCTTCAACACCATGTCTGCACAAGGTTTCTTTCAGGCACCTCCCGCAATGCCGCAACCAGCTGACAAAACCACCATGCCCGCCTATGTAGCTCAAAGACTTTTCAGCGCCGCCTTGGAACCCTTTGCAGGGGCCAACAACAACAATGCTGCTGCATGGATTCAGTCTGCCCAAAGCAAGTTGGGTCAGATGGAATGCCCCCAGAGATTTTGGATTGCAGAAATTTCCATTTGCCTGACCCATGACGCTGACACCTGATGCAACAAGTGGCACAAGGAGCACACTGAAAAGAACTGGGATACCTTTAAGCAAGACTTCCTGACAAGGTTTGTACTTAAGGATAAGGCACTCATGATCATACACCAGATGAAGAACCTTACCTAGACAGGCACTGTGAAGTTCTCACCTGCGCCTACAAGAAACTCCAACTTTTTGCACCATATTACATGGCCTTTGACACCCCAGTCACACATCTCATGTACTACAACACTCTCAAGTTACATGTGATGAGGCATGTGAACCTGGACCAGGTAACCAACCTGCAAAGCCTGTACTGCAAAGCAGAGAAAGCAGAACAACCCTCTAACACACTTCATAAGGCACAAACTGGGAAACAAG
This sequence comes from Entomophthora muscae, assembly GCA_014839935.2. NCBI lineage: Eukaryota > Fungi > Entomophthoromycota > Entomophthoromycetes > Entomophthorales > Entomophthoraceae > Entomophthora > Entomophthora muscae. The sequence continues at coordinate 102,360 of QTSX02002943.1, forward strand.
AAAGACCCAGGAATTCCTGTGGGGTTCCTGTCCACCAGTCCCCAAAGTGTGCCCTTGATTGTATCCAGGGACCAGCTGGAAGGGATTTTCATTCTCTAGTAAGGGAAAATGTATCTCAGAAATATGTATAGGGGTTGAAATGGGCTTTTGTTTACTCTCATAAGGAAGACCCCCTTAGAAACCTTCTGGTATATGGCCCGGGGGGTTAAGGAAACAATATGGATTAGCCAATACTTAGAGTCCTCCAACAATATCTTGGACTCCTTGTACTTGGTCTTGGTTTTCTGCACTTTAGTCTTGGGCATCTGCTCCTTAAACTTGGACTCTGGCGCTGCGCTTAGGATCCAGCTTCTTATTCTTGGGCCCCTGCTCCCTTATTGTGGGCTTCAGCTCTCTTTATAGCTCCAGCGGCCTTGTTATTCCACTTTTCAGTCCAATAAAGCTCCTGCTGGTGATCAAAAGGCTTCCAAAAACCTCTTGGCATAAACTCAAAAGGCCTCAGAAAGACCCTGTCAAAGACCCAGAAAGACCTCCAAAAGACCCCGTAACTTTTCAGCCAGCCACCTTTTTATAGTGTTCTTTTCCCAAAGGTTCCTCCTTTGAAATGGCTTTCCTCAGAAGCTTAAACCATTGCCGCTCACTTTTTCCTATAAAAACTTAAGCTTACATACTTAATTTCTCAAAAGCTTAAAGTATTAATTCACTATTTCCTTGCTTATACTTTAAGCTTTTTGCTTTCAACCAATTATTTTAATCAGAAAACCTTCCAGAACTCAACCAATGAATGCAGAGCGCAGAAAAATACCATTTCTTAAGTTCCACTGGGATCCAACTATGAAAATAATTTCCACAGCTCAAACCGCTCAAAGCAACAACTCTTTGCGCATCAAAGTGTTAACTGGTCCATTATTCTGGCACATGACTTCCCTTCATTCAACCTAAACCCATTTAAATATTAGAATACTATTTAAACTGTTCTTTCTGGACCTATTCAACGTTTTCCCCATATATTTACAAATATTGTAAAATCCAAGGAAAACGTCCCACCTTTTTCTATCCTAGGAACTTAATAAATAAATATCTTACCCACACTTCTATCCACATTCCTTCTTGATTTTAATACTAACCCAAGGCAAAATATTACACATCTTCCCACTTTGGCAAATCAACTTGGAAAAATCTTGGCTCATTTCTCAGTACCACCAGTTCTTCACCATCATCTTTGGGCTCTTCAGCCAGCTCTTCAACCACATGTTCCAGCTCTTCAGCTTAACTAGCAATCAGTCCATTAACTTCATCAGTCCTCTGGCTACTCCTACAACACAATCTTCTGGTCCTTTGTCCAACCTGCATCATGATCAGCTAGTCCTGCATCATAATCTCTGAGCCCTCAGCTTATCCTCAACCAGTCCCTCAACAAATCCTCACTAGGAACCTCCTTTGTTCCTTCCACACACTGAACCACATTGGTTCCCACAATTCAATATGAATTAACAGTCCGTCAACTAGCCTTCACTGTGATCAAACAGTCCCTCTTGCTAGTCTTCTATGTTAATTCTGTGAACCACCTTGATTTTTATCTCAGTCCCCATTACCAGAACTTGTAGACCCAGGCATGAGTCTACATTGAACTGGCGTTTGACTGGACCCTTGCAAGTGGCAATCCACTCAGGCCATTCAACCATAGATCAATGTCTATGTGTTGTCCTTACTCACCCAGGTGATTAAGTCTGAGCTTTCAGTTGCAGAGTGATCAGTTCTACTTTCCAGAGGCCTGATCACACCAAGTTCTGAAGCTGCTTCCCCAAGAAAACTGCCTTGGTGACACCTCCAAGCAAACTATACCCTCCAATGCTCACTTTAGGTTCTCCCCCAAAGCTCCCATAGGGGCATAAACAAGGACACCCTACCAGTCCGTTAGGTAGGATGCTTGCTCACAGACCTCCTGTAAGCGTATCAGGGTACATAGAGCCCTCAGAGCTCTTCCCCTCCCTGGCAGCCCGCGTTACCCTCCAGGGGTCCAAAACCTTCTCCACCTCCAACAGACAAAGTTCCCTGCTTGCTATTTCAGTCTTTCCCATTCCGCAGCCACATTTCCCTGCTAGGTGAAGACTATAGCCCAAAGCAGCCAATATCTTCTGCTGGGTGGAGGCAATATCTGCCTCTGGTAGTCCTTTGTTACCTACCATCCAGGCCTTACTTACCCTAGTAGTCTTATGTTACCTACTAGGCCTCTATCTACAATAAACAACCAAACTTTTTCTTGGCCAACATTAGCCCCAACTGCAAACCACCAAACATGTGGACCGTCATAATTCTCATCCAGGTGGGCGCTCCACGCAACCAACCCCTGGAGGCAACGGGAATAACGCCAACCACAAACCCAAAGGTTTGAATGGACATGGAAGTGGAAACAATGGCCAGTCAAATTGTACCCATTTCTGTGTCACCGCCACACAAGGCAATCAAGAAGAGGGAAAAGCCCAGGGAGAGCACTAAGCAATCCAAGCTCTCCTCACACAACTCCTGACTTGCCCAATGATGAGTACCAACCCAAGGACGTGGACCAATGCCCAATGATCCAAGTGCCCTTGGAGGATCTGGTACTGTACACCATTTCCAGGCATCCCAATAAACTGATGCCCTATCCTTTCCGCTTTTGCAGTTACACAGGCTCAGCACTCCTGGATTTGGGTGCAGATCAAACCCTAGTCAACAGTAGCTTTGTAACAAAGTTCAAGCTGGCCACTAATCCTTTGCAGATTAAGAACGTAGTCCTGGCTGACAAACACCACATTGCTGTGACAAGGGAAACCACCCCCTTCTCTGTCATGCTTGAGAACCTCCACTCCACCATCCAAGGTCCCGTCATCAACTTCCCAAAGTTTGATATTGTGCTGGGACTAGAATGGTTACAAAAGAACAACCCTCACATAGACTGGGTGACCTCAGTGTTGACCATCAAACGTGAAGGCTACAACCACCAGATCTACCCTGACACTGTGGACCAACTCCTACGCAACCACGTCTTTGTACGCATCACAGAGACCCTGGACAAAAAGGAAAACCTGAAGGCAATTGACTGGGGCTCCTGCCAGTACAAGATCATACACTTTAAAGATCACCAGGATACCTTCACGCCTCAGGACCGCAAAATTGTGGCCCACCATCCAAAAATCTTTAAAGAGGTGTTACCTGGGCTGCCCCCTGAGAAGCACATTCAACACCCCATCCAACTCAAGGGGGCTGTACCCAAGGCACGCCCCATTTACAGGCTGACCCCAAACAAGGACAACGCCCTATGTGCCTATCTCAAGGAGGCACTAGAAAAAGGACTTATCCGCCCATCACAGTCTCCCTTTGGGGCCGCTGTATTCTTTGTGGCTAAGAAGGACAATACCTTACGCCTGGTCACAGACTACTGCGCCTTAAACAAGGTCACCATTAAGAATTGTTACCCACTGCCACTGATTGACGACCTTTTTGACACCTTGGGAGGAGCCACTGTCTTCTTCAAGATTGATCTAACTGCAGGCTACAATCAGATTTGTATCAAGGAGGAAGACATCCCCAAAACAGCCTTCTGCACTAAGTACAGCTCATACAAATGGGTCATTATTTTAGGGATTAGGCCATTTTCTAATACACATGCTGCCCAAGTCGCAGCATAACACAGTTCAATTTTGAAAAAATCAAATTACAAATGTTTATATTTAAAACAGTAATAACTTAACAAAAAGTTAATATTTTTTCACACTGTAAACTATCAAAATGAAGCTAAGAATCTTATCTTTCCATTGATGTTAAAATATTAAAATATATATAATATTGATATTAAAGCAAAAGCAATTTAAAAGAGCATATGTCAGATTTTATTATATTATCTTGATAATGAAATAAAATAGATTGCTTAAAGCTTAAAAAAGTTAATTTTTCATTAGTTAATATATGTTTTTATTTAATAAAATTAAAGATAAGATCAAGAGCATCATTTCCGCATTTTATTTTATTTAAAAAGCTTAATTATTTAGGATTTTATGGTAGTTTAAAGTTAGGACGTTAATTTATTTGCTGTTTAGATGAATTTTGAGGTTCAAGTGAACTGCAAACCTCAAATTAAGCATTTTTAAATACAATTCTTCTATATTTTGTCATTTTAAAAATATGCAGAACAGTTATAATTAAGTTAATACATCATTTTAATTGATTTTCATAGATTACAAAGAGGATATGATGTAATTTGATGCTTATCTGATACACATATATCACTTGTGCATGAAAACTGGGGATTTCATTTATTCTTGAAATATAAATTCAAGTTGAATTTTTAAATAAAGCTATAACATCATTTCTTTCAGAATGGTGTCATAAGGCTTGATATATGAAAGCTAAAGCACCACCTAAGGTTTACTTCAAACCATCTTCACAAAAAGATATAATTCCTGCAACCAGCACTCTTTTGAAAGGCATCTCTACAAAGCATCTCTTTATCAGCAATCACAAATCCAATATTATGGAATCTGTTAGCTTTACTTCTGCCATGAAGCCATTTTCCTCACTGGGAGCATAAACAAAAAGAGAAAGAATTGCTATTCTAAGGAAAGCATTCCTCTTTGTTTCTGGAGGCAATCTTAATTCCTTCATCAATCACTTCTTCACTCAAACTGAGTTTGGAAAAACAGAGTTCATTTCTTTAATTCAAAATCAGAAACTAAATGGGATAATTGACAACTTAAAGGATCTTCTGAAATCTGCTCCTCAAAAGCATCTCCCAGCCTTGAGATCTCTGGTTACTTCCAGTTACTCTTTAAAAGAGCTTACTGATATGGGATTTAATATAACCAAAAGTGAGTTTGAATACTCAAGAAAAATAAATAAAAATAAAAATGTAAGCTTAAACAAAAAAAGCCAAAAAGATAATACCTATTCATTAAAAAAAGAAATAATCAAAAATATAATTAAAAAACTACTGGAAAATCCTTTTGAAACAAGCCAGTTTACAAAAAAAGCACCAGAAAAAATTTATAAAGACATTGAAAAAGAAATGAATGAATATTCAACTGGAATAAAATATTCTCTATTAAAAACAAAAAAAGAAATATATGAAAAATATGAAAATAAAAAATGAAATTTCAATATCACTTTCAACTTATTATAAATTAATACCAAAAAATATAATAAAGAGTAAAAAACAAACTGACATGTGTAATATTTGTAACTTAAAATCATCCTTAGAAAAAAGAAAAGAAGAATGTGAAAGTAAAAACTTATTATTGCCAGAATCTATAAATAGTGACTTAAAAGCTATTAATCAGCACCAAGACTTTTATGCTCATCAAAATAGGGAATATAAGAAAGATATCAATGAATTACATAATGAATCATGTATTATAGTCATAGATTTTAAGGAGAATTTAAAAGTTGGTGGTGGTCCAATTGAAACCAATAACTGTTTTTATTCCAAAAGACCTATTTCTTTATAGGGTTTTACATTGGTATTTAAAGAAAACAATAAAGTTAAATATGAATACCATGATTTTTTATCTTAAATATTGTCTCATGATTCTTTGTTTTCAGGTGAATGTCTAATAAGTCTTCTTAACTCAGATAAGTTTAAAAAAATAAATATTATCAAAGTATGGACTGATAATGGAAATCATTTTAGATCATATGAATTTTTATATTACTTATTTAAAGAGGCACCTAAATATATTAAGGGTTCCATAAAATATAACCGTTTTGTTGAATGCCATGGAAAAAGCATTGTTGATGGTCACTTTGGTGTAATATCAAAAATTTTAAAGGAAAAAGAAAATGTACTTTATATTAACAACATTAATGATCTAAAAAATATTTGTGAGAAAGAAGAAAAAAGAAAAGAATTATAAAATTCAGCTTTAACTGGTTCAATTGTTTCCCAAAAAGCATTTTTCTATATTTATGAAAGGAAATTTAGGCCTATAAAAAGAGAGCTTGAAGTTAAAAATCTGCACATTAATCTTTCATATTTGATGAAAGATGGGAAGTTATATACTTCACCTTTAACATTTGAAAGCTTCTCAGAATATTCTGAGATAAATTATCATTTGAAATCACGTGATGATACCAGAGAAACAAAAATATCAGAAGATGCTAGTAGTGTATTGGGGCAAGTTCATGAAGTAGGGCAGCTTACTAGAGGGTGTATTTTAAATAGAGTTATCAGTCTTTCAAAAACAACAACCTTTTTTTCTGAAACAAACTAAGAATATTTATGATGAGCCAAAGATAGGGTAATAGCATTTATAGCTTTGGGGCTGCTATTATTCTCCCATGCAACTCATCATAAATATTTTTAGCTTGCAGTATGTAGTAGCACTTAAGATATTTCCAGCAATATTATAAGGTGCAATTTTCAATTCTAAAATTGATAAATTATTTTTTTTAAAAATATCTAAGCCCAAGATCAATTAAAGATTTGACATTGATTGTATTTTAATCTTTCTGAATAATTTGAATATGAATAATGTAATTAATTTATAAAATAATCAGTCCAGCGCTTAGGCATAACAGGAAAAATAATGACCCAAATGTGTGGTGCTCAAATTTGGCATGACAAACACCACATCCACCTTTGTAACCTTCATGAATAAAGTATTTGCGCCACACATCGGCAAGCACACTCTAGTGTACCTGGACAACATCATTGTCTTCAGCCCCTTGGTGGAACAACACCATAAAGACCTCAAGGTAGTTGTTGCTACCTTGGCACAACACAAACTGTTGGCCAAGCCCTCCAAGTGCCAGTTCTTTTGCAAGCAACTATCCTTCCTGGGACACATAGTCTCAAAGGACGGCATCAAACCCAACAGTCAAAAGATACAGGCCATCTGTAAGATGCTGCCACCCAAGGATAAGTCAGAACTCCGTACCTTCTTGGGAATGGTGGCCTATGTACACCACTTCATACCTGACTGTGGCATTTTGACTGCCCCTTATCCACCATAACAGGTGCCAAATCCAATTTTGTGCGGACCCCCCAATGTGATCTCTGTTTTAGACGCTTCAAGGAGAAGCTCACAACAGCTCCCATCCTGCAATACCCAAAACGTGATGAGGAATACCAAATGAAACCAATGCCTTGGATGCATCCATTGGGGGAGTACTAAAAATCAAAAATAATGATGATGACTTCCTGCTTGTAGCTTATGAATTTCAAAAATTGACAGATGGCAAGTGTCAATACCCTATCCACAACAAAGAACTGTTGGCAATTGTGCACTGCCTAGTCAAATAGCGCTGTTACCTAAAACAGCAGGAAGAATTCACAGCATTAACCAACCACAAGTTGCTCATATATTTCAAAACCCAAGCAAATCTGTTGCGCCGCCAAGCCCGCTGGATGGAGCTATTAGAGAGGTTTAACATGCTCATACAGTACAAACCTGGGGCTGAGCTTGCCATGTCAGACGCCCTCTCCTGCCTATATGTCCGTGCCTCAAGAGGGGAGAATGGGCTTGACCCAGACTGGCCCCTCTTGGTGCTACAAACAAAAGACAAAGGTTTCCCCCAGCACAACTGACATAACAAAGAAAACAGTTATCAAAAATGAACACCTATTTGCTGACATATACAGGACCCTACACAGAAAATGTCTGACGGCACAACTATTCCCTACATCACCACGCACCAGCAATTAGACACCATCCTACGCTATCACAGAGACCTTGGACATACCAAGAGCCAAAACCTATATGAGTTCCTTAAGCATAAGGCCTGGTGGCCAACCTTATATTGCAATGTTCAAGAAGCTCTAGACCAATGTGAGGTATGCAAAAAGTTTTCCAAAAGAAAAACCCTGCCAAAGTCAGTACTTCCCATCTGCACACAACTACCTTTCAAAGTATGGGCTCTTGACATTGTTGGCCCCATGTCAGGGAAACACAATGACAAGAAATGCATTATCACTGCCATTGAATTTGCTACAAGATGACCAGTAGCCCAAGCAGTAAAGGCACACACTGGCAACAACATACAACAATTTATTGGCAAAGAAATAATCAGCAAGTTTGGAAAGCTAGAACTCCTGATAATCAATGGAGGCAAAGAGTTGACCTCCAAAAACACCAATGTATACCTCACCAAGAATGGGGTCAAACACACAGTAACAACACCATACCACCCACAGGCCAATGGACAAGTAGAGCGGCTTAATGGTAGCCTTGTGCAAGCCTTAGCCAAACTCACCACTGGGAGACTAGAAGACTGGTATAAGCAGCTACAGACTGCATTACTTGTGTGTCAAACCTGAGTGAACAGATCCACCAGAAAAAGCCTGTTTGAACTGGTATACAGCACACAGCCTAATATCATTCAAGCATTGACAGGACCCAAACTGGAAATCCCAAGTCAAGTCCCCCCTTGCTCAGACCCTCAAGTAATGGAGGCTAGCCGCAAGCAAACAGCCAAAGAGAATGAACGTCTGCAAAAGACATTTATCCCCATGCGCAATAGACATGAAGTTGGGGACAAAGAATAGGTAATGAATGTTGACAAGAGCAATTTACAACCTGAAAAAGTGGGGCCAGAAATCATTCTAAAGGTAAACAACAATAACACTTACCTTGTACAAGGGCTTGGCAAACGTAAACAAGACAAAACCCTACACCATGATTGCCTACAACCCTGCAAAACAAGACAAAAACAACAAGAACCCGCCCTGCCTGCCACAGAACAACAATTAGTCCAATACAGCGCCTGGGCTCCTGACAACCTCCCTGATGATCTGCCCCCAGAGGAGGCTGACTGTCATGAATGACATTTCAATACTTGTATTGAAAACCCAAGAGTTGATCCCCAGTTCCCAGAAGGTGGATCAAACCCTCCAGACCAGTCCAGGACCCGCCAACCCGTTAAATCACAGACTCAAACCAGTAAATTACTCCGCAATCCGCCGGCCTACTACAGAGGACCCTCCAAAGACTACTCAAGTCACAAAAAATGGATGGGAGACCGCCCACTTGTTAAATTGCAAACCCAAGTTAACAAGTTACTCCAAGACCCACCAGCCTCCCAAAGACAATTCCCCAAATGTTCATCAGTTTGATGCCAACCTTGAGCCACCAAAGAGCCAAACCTATGCAGAGGTTGCAGCTTGCCTTAAGGAGGTTAAAACAAAACCTATTTTTAACCTTGCCAATGACCACCAGCAGCTGCCAGTCTCCTGCTCAGAAGGGGTAGTACAATTGGACTACTCAGGTGACATAGTGAACAGTGGCGGCAAAACAAAGCATTGCCTTTCCAATTTGCCAGAACAGGCACACCCTAGATCTGCCGTCCTTGAGACCCCAAGCCAAGACCCACGTCCTGCCAGTGCCTTGTCTGCAAACCTGAACCCTGCAAAAATCAATGAAGCAAAGCCCCAGGGTATAAAAACCCTGGCGGTACAGTGAAGACCCCCATTGTCATTTTTGATAATAAAGTTTTATGAACCTTTGGTTCAAACAAATCTTATCCTATCTAGTCTTAGTGATCTTCCATCTTAATTCCAGTCAAGTAGACCGCCAGGCCGCCGCACTCCCCTGAGACTAATCTGCCAAATTGCCCCAGGCATTATACCGTCCCCAGGGGCCCCCTTTGGACCTGTGCATTTTACTGAATACCCCCCAACCCAGCCTATTCAGAGTTTGACTTGGAGACCATCTTCATTGCTGACCCCTTGGATAGGACTAGAGAAACCAAATACATAGGGCAAGAAGGAAAGTGGTACAAAAGGCCGCCAAGATTGTTCAAAAACAAGTACAATTATCTGCCTGCCTACTTTGTTCCTATGACTCTTCCATTAACCCCACAACTAGACCGCCCTCTGGAACCTACTGCCACAGCCAAGACCCCCTCTACCCAACTGTTTGGAGTACTATACATTAATTTGACTGGTTTGGTGGATTCTGTGGTCCCCAACTCCGGACCCTGGTCCATACTTGGGCAATCTGTATCTTATATTATCAAGTTAGCACCCATTCTATGGTGGGCCCTACCCGCCGGCTCAACTGCACCTCACCCTGAGCCTCCCAATGCCTCTACCTACAACTGGCTTCCTGACACTGACCTTCAGTTGGGTGTGTGTGTCAAAACCGCAGGCTCAACCCTCCAGCAAGGTTTCAAACAAGCGGGTTTGTGACCTGCAATCCAATTACCCAGTGACTTGAAACCAGACTAGGAAGTCAACTCAAATTACCAAATCCAACAACATGAACAGATGATGATCCCTTATGGTGGATACCTAGTTTTGGCGCTTGACTCATTACCAGTATCAAACCACCCCCTTCTTTCATCCAACTGTGTGATCAACAATCATGTTCCTGTTATCCTTGATTCACAATGACTATATAATCACTATCTTTCAATAAAGACTATTATATAGCTTATAAATATTTTTCCCCTTGTAACTCTGCTAAAACAGCACAGTTATAACACTTGGTTATAAATGGTTTGCTTACCATGGTGTGTTGTGAGCCAGAGTCAAATAAAATTTTATGTGTATGAGATTTATAAGTGCATGGGTAGACAACAAGTTGTGAGAAATATTTAATTTTACATTCATAAATATAGAAGATTAAGGGACATGTGGGATGTGAGCAACAAAGTTTGTGCCTTGGTATACTTTCTTGTCAGTTTGGGGGGAGACAGGGGCACTTAAGCCTTTTCTTCCTCCTCTTTTCCTTGTTGCTCTGTTTCAAGACCTTTGATGTCAGAGAATGTTGGTTCATATTCATAGCAGGTTGCTGTTTCAGCATTTTTCACTTTGGCAGTGTCTTCTTTCTTGGGACGGGAGCAGTTTGCGCTCTGGCTGAAATTGTCATTGTTTCAATTGGAGTTGTCTTTGCTATGATTGGTGTTTTGACGTTTGTTGCCATTAGAATTCTCTCTGCCATTGCTGTTGAAGGAGCAGTTGCTGTTGCGTGCAGCATATTCCATGTTTGTGCTTTTTCTGTGTGCTTGGCTTCTGCAATTAGCGTGGGCATGGGGGTATTGGCCTCTGGACAGATGAGGGCAGCAACAGAGGGTTTCATTCTGTTGATGAATGAGGCTCTGGTATGTTCACTGTCAGCTTGCGCTGGGTTTTGGATCTTGCAGTGTATTTCCTCAAACTCATTGGCATAGGCTGTGATAGTGGTTTTCTGAAGAAGATTGCTAAGCCATATTGCAATGTCTTGGAGGGATTTGGTGATGCAGAAGTTGTGGGTGATGTCCGCTTTAATCTCTTCCCAGTTATCTAGCTGGTTGTCAGTTTGTGAGCCAACCCAAGTGGAAAACCAGTTAGCTGCAGCCTTGTACAGGCGCTTGCTGGCTTCCTGGACCCATTTTTTTGGGGAATGCGGCTGGCACAGAGTTTAGCATCTGAGTGGTCCAGCCAGATAATGACATTTTCTTTGTTTTTACCAAAAACTTGTTGACATCAATGTATTTGGTGTTGGTAATTTTCTTGTGATAAGCAGTTGTGTGTTTTTTTGTGGTTGGAGAGAGCAACTGGATTGAATTATCTTGGTGCATGCTTTGGGAATGACCAGTCCTTTGAATACAGTGCATCCACTAGGTATATACTTGTCAATATTGTGGGCGCAGAAGTATGTCTTCCAGGTATCCTGGGATGTAGCCTAGTTGAGTACGTGGGCAAAGGTGGGCAGGTTCTGTTCAGTCTTTTTCTCTTTCATGGGCGTGGTCAAAAACCGTAGCTGCTACCAGTGATAAGAAGCGCCTTTTGGGAAGCTTCAAATATGAAATTTAGAAGAAGAGAAGTATATTTTGTTGGATAATACTTTAGACTTATATAGCTTGTGCTGTGGCGGGAATTTAAATTGGATCAAAGATAAGGGCAGTCATGCACAGAATGGGTTTGAGTTGCTAGATACCTGGACAAGTCATGTGATATTAGTTTTTTGCCATTTCTGGTATGCTAAACTGTATACTAGATTGGCACCAAACTGGGCTATGACTGGATGTTAAATGTGTTGGCAGCAACCAAAATACCTGTACATCCATCTCCTTGACAAAATTTACAACTTTTTTATATATGGGGAATGTCAAAATTATGAAAATTAATTGTTAATTATGAATCAAAAGAAATAATATCAATTTTAATAAGTAGTCACAAAGAAAGGTTTTATTTTACTCATAAAAGGACAAGTAGGGGAGGGAATGGGTGGAATGTATGTCACCTTCATCTGTGCCTGTAAAAGGGACAGCCTCAGAGGTATTGGGGAGGGAATGAGTGGTGGTTTGGGAGTCAGGGTTGGAAGGCAGGTGACTTGATCTTGATGGGGGTTGAGGAGACAGGGTTTGTTGACTGGGAAGAGGCAGAAAGAGCTGATTGCTTCTATTTCTCAAATTCTTCTGTCACATATGAGGGCTTGACAATTCAAATGGATGGGCGTGCAGGCAGGCGGGAATCCTTTCTAGACTTAACACTATCACTTGCATAGAAGATAATGAGATCTGATAAGTCCTGGACAAATACAGAAGGGAAAAGCTCACACCCCTTCTCAATTAAGGAGCACAGTTCATTGTAGGTGGCAGGCTTTGAGCGCCTGAGAGTGGAATCAAAATTTTAAAGACATGCATCTGCAAGATGCATGTCAGTGTGGTTGGTAGGATAGGACCAACAGGTATGCCCTGCAGCCCTAATTTCTTTGGCTGCCCATTCCCGCTGCTCCATCTCTGCACTCAGTATAACTGTATACACAGCTTGTTGGGTAGCCCACTCCTCCATCATGTCCTTGAGCTCTGTCTGATAGGCATACCCATCTGCTGTGTTTGACAACACAGAGTAATAATCCACACCTGTCAGGGATTCTTTCACTGGCTACATTAATTCTGTTGAAGGTTTTAACAGCATTATATCAGAACAAATAACAAAAAACAAAAGCCTTCTGGGTATGGATGACTCTAGCTTGAAGCCAGACGGGAATTGAACTCTGAACCCTAAAGAAGAGTCAAATGTTAGTCTATCTGCAACAAACAAACTTATATTGCCTTTTTATTTGAATTCACTTTATTTGAAATTTGCTTTTGCGCTTGCTTTCAGCTTTGAACTGGTTAATAAGCAAGTTGAGGACGTCACTTACCGCTCCTCATCTGATTGGCTGCTTGCTGCTGGTCTGCTGCTCTGTAATTTATCATTCCTATATCTTGATCAAGCTCTGCACTTGACTTACACTGCAATACAGCCAATGAACCGCTTAATTGTGCCTAATCTTGTGGCTTGTTTCTGTTGCTTCTCTTTTTATAATAAACTTTTATATATTATTAAGGTCCAGATTCACTGGAACATGGTAAAATTGATAATTTCAGCCATAAGAGTAATGAAACCACAATGTAAATCCTCTCCCATCCCACTATCCTTTTAAAATGTTTCAGCCTCCATTTTAAGAGTATTTAAGTGGGATATCCTTATGATTCCTACTTGTTCCAACAATAAAGACTTTATCTTATACCTGCTACTCATCCACCTTCTGATAATTTATTTTTTGAAGCCATGAGAGGAATTTTATTCCTGTTCTGGTTTCTAGCTTCCTTCTTGCCAGTGGTATCAACCTTGGAAAACCCAACACCTACAACTGACTGGTACAACTCTTCTCTGGATGAAGCACACCAAAAGGAATCCCTTGCCCACAGATGGTTCAAGTACCCCTCTGGCCACTGGGGACGTAAATTCCAATATGATTGTTCATTCACTCTGCCTCCTGCCAAACCTGCTCTGGTTAGACCTTACGCCTCCTTCTATCTCTTGATGTACGTGGTAGGATACTACCTACTTGGGTGTTTCAGTTTTATGTTCAAAAGATTTGCTTACCTGGGACACCTAGGACACCTTGCAATGGTCATGGTTCCTATTGGCTTGGTAATAGCATTATTTAACTTAGAGACCTAGGCCCACCAACTAGGGAGTTTGTTCCCTGCCAAGTGGGTCCCTGACAACACCTAACAGGGAAACTGCCAATTAACTCTCACAAACTATTCATAATTGTGCTGCACCTGTAAACGTCAGATTGGTGGCAGTTTTCTTCAAAGTATTAGACACTTGTAAAAATTTTAACATATGACAAGAAGATGATGTCATTGTGCATCCTTGTTACCCTCCCTTTAATAAAATTAATGATGGTTGAATTTTAGGGGTCAGTATCCATCAAACTAGGACCACTGGGAACCTGATTAGACAGATTTTTGCAGCAACCACAACTCTGCGCATCCACAAATTGACTGTTCTTTTATTTGTGAAAATGCCATGGAGTCCCAGTTGGAGACACACCTGGACCAGGGGCATCTGCAGGACACATTCCATGATGTCCATCATAAGGGGGTGGACTTTTTCATCATCAGTTGACGTACAGGCACCAGTTGGGATCTTCTTTGGAGAGTGGCCACAGTTGGCGTGAGCTTGCAGGGTTGCAGCCACAGTTGACTTTGCAAAACCCATTTTGACCTCTATTTCCCCAAGGGAAATGAGCATCCCTTGCTTTTCAACCATTTCAAGAACAATGTCTGGAGTGATCAATTTTCTTCTGCGTCTTGCAGGCTGATTGTCTGAAGATGGGATATGTCTGTCCTGGGAACTAGACATTGCCATCTGATTGGCTGTTTTGGGATTCTGGGTTCCCTGGGTGACCCCATGGCTCACTTGGCCAATTCCAGATGCTAGTGTTGATACCTGATCTGAGTTGGTAGCTGCCTGTGCGTGATGGGCAAACAGGGCCATGCTTGAGGACGCAGGATAAAGAACACACTCCTGGGTGGTGCTTGCGGAGGGGCCTGCGGGTTGGGAGTAGCCATAGACAGAGGCTTCACTGTTAAGAGACCCAGTATAGCCCTACATAATTTTTTCAAGGCCAGGGAAAAGCTTGATGACTTGGTTGTTGTTGAAAGAAGACATAATAAATTTTTATTAAAAAAATTAAACTCAAAGAGAGGAGTGTATATTTTAGTCAATTTTATTGTTAAGTATGTTAAGTTAGTGAATAATAGGATCTAAATTTTAGCTGTCCTAAAATAGAAAAGGATGATTTTTGAGAATTTCTATGATTCCTAAAAGAATTAGCACAAATCCACTCTAGATCCATTAACATCCTTTTTGAGACAATCATAAATTATATTTATTTTAAGCTCACCTCAACTATGGTTTGAAGTTTGGTTCTTGGATCTGAAAATCCTGCATCTGTATGTCTGTTAATTATTTCTGTTTGTCTATAATTTGTTAGACCTGTAGAAAATACCAGATCATACCTCAGAATCCCACATCCTGATCCACATATCCTGATCCACATATCCTGCATTTTTTATGGGTTTGTATTGTGTTGGGCAGATTATCTGCTTTGGGGATTAAAAATTTTCAGATTCAAATGAAAAAATCAATTTGGATGGTTGATTTTATTTAATATTTCATTCCTTGTCACCTGCATTGCACGCAGATGTGATTTGAAATTTGGTTCTAGGATTTGACAATCCTGAATTTCTATCATTAAGTTCTGAATTTAAAGTAGTGGATATTCTTAATAAATATGATGCTGATAATATCTCACTTTAAGCTGAACAAAAACTAATGAATGTATACTTTTGTGAGTATAAATATGTTTATGTATTATAGAATCTAAGTTTTTTATGATTTAAAGCTAATCTTTATGAAGATTAATTAAAAGGTTAAGGCCCCAATATTTAAGATTTTTTGGATCTATTTAAACTTTGTCTTATAAACCAATAGCTCTAAAAATTAGTAAAATTTATAGATTTAATATCATTATATACTATTATCAAAATCTAAGTTTATCTATAAAATAGCACTATAAAATATAATTTTATTTAGTCAAATAATTCATAAAAATGAAGAAAAGCTATGCATATTTTATTTATAATAGTTTAAATCAGTTTGAAGGTATCTTGGTGATAATGCTAGCTAAACTATAAGCTATATTCTTTACATCATTAATCATAGAAGTCATTCTTTCTTTATCTTCAATAGGAGATAAGCTGGGTGTATTAAGAGACTTGATAGATGAGTCTAAGCTATCTAAGGAGGGGGATGATGCTGAAGCAGATTCTGTTGAGGTGTTTGAACTTTTTTCATCCCTACTTTTATTTTTATTGTTACAATAAGAACTGTGCGTTGATTCATATCTTTCAGTGTGATGCTCAGCTTTATTAATAAAACTCTTAAAGTGTTTTTCTTTCTTGATTTTTGATTGTGTTTTTTTATAAAAAGATACTAAAATATTTTTTCCTCCTAGCCGATAGCCCTTCAAATGGATGATTGCACTTTCAGCATCATCATGGTTATTAAAAGTGACAAATCCAAAGCCTTTTGATTCTCCCTCTGGATGATAAATGACCTTGCATTCTGTTATTTGGCCATAAGGGGAGAAGAGATGTTTTAAATGTGTGCTGCTGATAAAAGATTCAAGGTTTTTAACATAAAGTGTATTTTCACGCCCACTCTTATTTGGTTGATGAATTGAGCTGCTATTTTTCCAAGCAACTTGGATCTTTTTAATTCCCAATTTAAGTCCATTGAGTCCATTAATGGCAGTCTGTGCCTCATTCATTGTCTCAAAAATAGCTGAAGCACTTCCTATTGCCTCACCACCAGGATTAGTATGAATCTGGCATGACTGCAATTCTCCATATCTTGATAGTAAGCCAGCAAGAGCTTTGATTCCAAAGCCTTTATCTAAATTACTGATGTCTATTTCTAGTGCTTCTTTTGAAGTACCAGTATACCTGGTAGAGATGAAGTTGCCACAAAACTTTACGTCATTAAAGGCTTGGGCGGCTATGGAAGCATCTTCATCCTGCTCAAAGTCAACAAAGGCCTTTGGTTCTTTGACACTGATTCGGATAGACAAGATGTTTCCATACTTTGATAGGGCAGTGTGGATGTCCTTTTCTGTTGTGGCGTAGGCAAGATTGGTAAGGACCATGTTTCCTGTCTTATAGCGTTCAGTTCTAATAGGATTGTATGACGCCAAGCGACATTGTTTACCCAGGATGGAAGAGTAGTTGAGTTTGAATATAGCTTTGCGTGCATCGTCCTGGTTGTGAAACATTACAAATCCATATTGTTTGCTTGGATATAACTTGCTAGATCGAAGTAAGACCTCTTTGACCAGCCCGACTTGGCTAAAGTGGCTGTGGAGCTGCTCGTGGGTGACAGCGTTGTCAAGGGCACTCACGTGGATTGTTGTGTTGATTTCTGGTTCCTTTTGCATTGTATATCGATATTTGCTTCCGATGCACAACTCTTATTATAACATTTTCAACATGCAGCGTGCTTAATTTAGTAAAGCCTAAATGAAAGATTTTATTTGCCATTCATTTAAAAGCATTGGATGCCGAATACTTTTGTAATCATTGGGCTTCTAATTTTCTCAGCTAGCTAAGCCAGATGATTCAAGGATCGCTCTCATCCTAGCGAACCATAATGCTTTAAAAATTGTATTTCACCGAAATGTGATTTAACAAGAGCACAAAACTATAACCATTAATTATTTAGGCCAGCCGAATATGTCTGAGCTTATCTTATCCGACTTCAGACAGAAATATATATTATAATTGTCGCAATAATTTTTTAAAATACAAAACGTAAGATTCCTCACTAGTATACATATGAATTTGACTCAAAAGGTCATAATGTAATAACAAAGCACTAAAATTTCAACCAAGTCTGTAATTTCCTTTAAATTAGAACCTTATTAAAATTATCATTTTTTCCAAGAGCAGCTAAGGTTTGGGATATGTTAAAAATTTATAAGCTAAAACTTTGCAAATTAAACATATTTTGGTAAAAAATTAAAGATTTCATTTCATTTATTAGTCCTTTGAAAGGAGCTTCAAATCATTTTTGAACTGAAAAAAGTAATCCTCTTTGTATGGGTCTTAAGTCAAAAAAATGATTGGTTGCTGCTTTTAACCTTGTTGATTAAAAATATAACTCTTTGACCTAAATAATTAACTCTAAATTAATGAATACAATCCCAAAAAAAACTACATGACATTAGGCATATTTTTTGCTTTATTTTCTTTGAATAGCAACATAATTTAAATATATCTACTTGGGTTTCTATTTAAATTTATCTAATACAATTGTGACGGTACAGTAGTTTTCAAACCTGTTGAGATAAACATATATTAGTCAGTTTAGAACACATGAACTCAGTCTAAAAATGAAATCAAAAATTAAGGAATCTATATTAAATTACAATAGATTTGGATCCACTTTGATTTTTTTTAGACTGAGTTCATGTGTTCTAAACTAACTAATATACATTTATCTCAACATGTTTGAAAACTACTGTACCTACATGACAATAAAAAGGCCTTCACCTTGTAGCAAGCCCTATATCTATTAAAACTACTAGGTGGTTGCCCATCCAAGGACAGAATTAAAGTTAAATTTAATAAATCAATTAAATATATTTTATTGTACTTTTAGGCTTGTATTACTTATTGTATGTTTAATTAAAATTTTATTTAATTGCTTTATTAAAAATTAATTTCAATTATATTTATTTAAATTTAAAATTAAAATTGTATACTCCAAGTTTAAATAAAAACTAAACCTAAATAAATATAGTATCACTATTAAGTTTAGTTAGGCTAAACTAATTATTTTAAAATTTGTTATTTTATTTTTAAGACCCTTCAAAATTTAGAGCTGATCTGCAGCTTTAAAATAAGCCACTAGACATCAAAATTGGCCTAGTATTCACTGAGATACATTGATTTTAGTTTTTTAGTGTGTATTAAAAGTAAATTTAGATAATATCAAATTGAGACTGAGCCTTTGATTATGGCATGAACCTGATTCCAGCACTTAAATATATATCTCAGCTTCTAGAGAAGCTATAGCTATCATTTTTGGTACCATTTTGATTGGAATCATCTGAAAAATTGATCTGCATCCTCTAAATTTCATGAAAATCATCATATTTGTTACAATAGTAACAGTTTTGAAGCCCCAGGCAGGAATCAAACCTGCGCCTAGCTGCCAGGCAGGGCAAGCAGGCGGGGGAGATTTTTCTACGCCTGGATTTGCTTTGAAAAGCAAAAATCCAGGTGCAGGAACTGTTACTGCCCTGGTGGCAGCTGTAGGGCCCATTCTGGCCCCAAAAGCTACACCCAAGCCTTGGTGGGTTTGGCTGGGCAGGCTAATTTTAGCTACCCAGTAAACCCAGTTCAAACCCACCCTCCATTAAGTAATTTTGGGTTCCCAATTGAGAACCTCTTTTTTAATCAGTTTCTTTCACCCCAAAAATGCCTGTCAAGCCAGTCCCAGAATGGTGATTAAATTGGGAAAACCCCCATGGCTCCTGTAGTCAAACCTTCCAGAACCAATGAACAGCCAGGCCAAAATGGGCCACCAACAAGCCAAACAACTATTCCTGAAGACCTCAAAAATTACCATGAAGCAGCCAACCAAACAGCAGAACCTGAGATGTCAAGCCTTGCCACACAGATAGCATCAGAAGAATGCCCAGAGGCACTTGCATGTGAGTAAGTATATAAATCAGAAGCACCTGAAAAAGTTCTTTATCATTATCCTTACCAATAAAGTTGTTATGAACCTTTGGTTCACCAATCTGTTTCTATAAATATTTTTGATAATCTTCCATCTGCAAACACCCAAGCATCAGCACCCATCCTTATTAATAGATAGTCAGACTTCAGTTGACAAAACCAAAGCCTTTGACTACTACTTCCTGCCCAACGCTCCATTTGGCCCTGTGCATTTCACTGAGTATCCCACCAATCCTGACCACAAACCCTGGACATTGGAAGACTTGCAGTGGTACACCCGCCCAAACGCACCCAAGGAACCCTATCAAATTGTCTGTGACGGCAAATCAATCACCATCTACCCTTTGATCTTCAACAGGAAGTACAACAATCCTGCTGCCTACCTGGTCCCCATGGAGCCACCCCTGACACCCAAACCAACCTTCTCAACCCCACCCACTTCTGATGCTGCTGGCCAGAGTAGTCAATTCCTGGGAGTGCTATACCTGGCACTCATAGGATTAATTGATTCTGCCTTGCCAGCAACTGGCCCCTGGGCTGTGGCTGGGAAGGCCCTTTTCTACCTGGTAAAGTTAGGTCCCATCATCTGGTGGGCCATGATGGTACCTACCTCTACTCCTCCCTCACCTTCAGGAACATTGCGGTACTCCTGGTATCCTGATAATATTGAAACATAATTTTATCATAGCCAGCTTACTCCACTGATTTTCTTTTAGGATGAAGCTGTGGCAAGCAAGGTTTACTCTGAAACTATATTCAGATATTTGGATCAGGTGATGCATTAAAGTGTAATGTTATATCATTTCACTTGAAGAATAATAACTTCAAAATGTGAAGGCCAATCTTACTTTTTAAAATTTCTTTTTAAAGATTATTTTTATTTGTAATTTGAACCATTGCTTTAAAGTGATCAAGCTCTCTTCTCATCATCAATTAAATCCTCATCAAAGAGGTTAACCATCCAATCATATAAAAGGACCTTAAAAAATTGCTGTTCCATTCTAGTTTAAATCCACTCATTCTAGAGTCAGGTAATCTATAAAGATAAGCCACTTTGATATGGTTAAATGGGGTTAGCTATCTATTTAAAAATCAATTAATTAAATAAAATTTATATAAAGTTTGAGTGGTTTATATTATAAGTTCAACATAATTTAGACCACACTCCAATGAATCCAACCTGAGAACTTTCAAAGATGCATGTAAGGGATTAAATGTAAGGATGAGCTAAATTGAGATTTTGGCTTGATCATCAACTTTTAAAATTAAAATTTCATAAAATCAATCCATTCAAATCCCTTACAGCTTGAGCACACTTGAGGTGACATTACATCCAGACAGATAGACTGACTCACTTTTATACATATAACTAGATGGTTGCCCTGTCCAAGGACAGATATAAAGTTGAATTTAAAAAATCAATTAAATATATTTCATTGTACTTTTAGACTGGGATTACTTATCATATGTTTCACTAAATTTCTATTTAAAATACTTTTTTAAAATTAATTTCAATTATATTTATTTAAAATTAAAATTGTGTACTTGTCATGATTTCAGAATAATGTAATAGACTTGACCATCATTCTTCTGAATCATTGGCTCCTGACAACCAATTGCCACTCAGCTGTCAAGCTTAATGAAGTATCAGTGTGATCACATTGATAGTTTTGGGTAATCAAAATATTGATAGTTAATTTCAAAGCTTGATCATGATCCATTGTCAGACTTCTTATCAGTTCACACATTAGCCAATAAGCTTGATGGTTCAAGGATATGACAAAATATTCTTGAGGGACGCCCCTCTGCCAAACATTCAAGTGTCAGGGCTTGACTCTGAAAATTCAACCAATATGAAAGGTCATTTAAACTGACAATGTGAGATGTGAATGACCCATCTACAGGGTAACCAATACTTAAATCTGCATGAAAAGTAGACAAGATGCCGCTGGGACCCTATTACACCTACATGAGGTCCATTAATTAATTGTAGTCCCATGACAGCACAGCATGGCTGCCTAGCTCTGGGGGCTAAGATTGACAGTCTGGGGAATAGGAGACTGGTCAATGAGAGTTAGGAGCTTTAGATAATAATTCTGGCAAGAAGGCTTATCTACTCTATATAAGGTGCTCTCCTAATTATAGATTAAGCAGAATAATCACCCCTTTTAGATAGAGAATACACATCTCTATCATTGTATCACTACTAGCTGCCAACTATTAGTCAGAAAGCATCCAAGTAGAGCGCACCACTGTCTACTTGTAAAACAGTGAGCTTCTCTTACAGACTGAAAGGAACCTGCCAGACTGTAGCTGTACTTAGACCCAACTGAAAGCCTGGGCTGTTGCCATACAACCAACTATCAACAAAACCCAATATGACAATTAATAAAGATCCTTCAT
This sequence comes from Entomophthora muscae, assembly GCA_014839935.2. NCBI lineage: Eukaryota > Fungi > Entomophthoromycota > Entomophthoromycetes > Entomophthorales > Entomophthoraceae > Entomophthora > Entomophthora muscae. The sequence continues at coordinate 124,305 of QTSX02002943.1, forward strand.
TCAAGACAAAAATTCTTGACAGTTTTCAAGTATAAACAAAAAATAAATTTAAATAAGTGGAGGTTTACTATTAAGTTTATTAAAGATAAAACAATAATTTAAAAAAAATTATAAGTGATTTTATAAATTATTAAAATATAGAGCTCATATATAGCTTTAAAAAATCTATTGAACATTAAGATTGACTTTGTATTCACAGAGATATGTTGTTTTTAGTTTCATATAACTAAGCTCTCTCTACCGGTCAATTCAATCCTCAGCAGAGTTTTAACATCCAATCATATAAAAGTACTGTAAACATTTGATTGTGCCGCTTCCAATTTTAATCCACACATTCTAAAGTTGGATAAGCTACACAGATAATATCAGGGAACTAACCCTGACTGGCCGGCTTGCTAGCATTTGGGAACTGGCAGGTTGCAGGCTGGGTGGGCAGGGCCCACCAAAGAATTGGTGCTAACTTAATGAGGTAGGACATTGACTTGCCCAACCACAACCACGGCCCAGCGGCGGGGACAATAGTATCTATTACTCCCGTGAGAGTTATATATACAATTCTGAAAAGCTTGTTGGTATGGTCCAGTGGGAGTTTGGCGGCAGAGGCAGGCATTGGCTTGGGGGTGACAGGTGGCTCCATGTCTATTTGGTAGGCAAGGAGGAAGTTGTATTTATCTCTAAACAGGCCGGGTTTGGTAATGTACCAAGGGCCTTCTTGGTTGTATCTGGTTCTCTCAGTGATTCTGGTCAAGGGGTCCCGGGCTAGTATGTTGTCAGTGGTATAGTCTCTGTATTCAGGCTTTAGGGGATACTCCGTGAAGTGAACGGGACCAAAGGGAGCACCTGGCAGGCTGTACGTAGCTGGCAGTTTGGCAGGGGGGTCAGAGTATCTTCAAGTGAACTGGCAGATTACAAGGATAAAATAAGGCAATAATTGGGGACACCAATATCTCATAACCTTTATTTAAAAATGACAATGGGGTTTTGGTCTTGGCCTGACAGGTATTTATCCCACACTGCCAGGCTTCACTTCTTGGTTGGGTTTTCTGGACTTGGGCAGGTTAGCATTGGGTGTCTCAGATGGCAGTGTGGCACTCAGCACTGGCAGTTTGCCACTGGATGCTTTGGGGTGAGAAGGCTTTGAATCTTTCTGTTTATTGATTCAAGTGTTGGGTGCCTCTTTGGGTTCAGTGCCTTCCCCGGGACTTTGGGAGAGTTTGGAATGATTCCCAGGGGGAGATTTGTCTATTTCACTGGGCAAACCACCGGTGTCAGGGGTTGGCACCTCAGGGGAATTCTTGGCATCTTGCACTGGCAGTTTGCTTGCAGAATCCTGCGGGACAGCTAAGGGTTTGGGTCCTGGCAGGCTGGTAGCAACTTCTTTAATTAGTAGCGGGTTGTTGTGTTCCCAACCTGTGAGTCTGGCAGTCCGCAAAATGTTTTGTCCAGGGTTTGACTCTGGTTCTGTATTTTGAGATTTAGGAGCATCCAAATTGTCATTCCTGACAGATAAGCTGCTCTTCAATAGTTGAATCATGTTTTGAAAATTAAGCAATTAAATAATTATTTATTATAGTATGAGTGACTTATATTATCACTTTGCATAATTTAGACCACACTCCACCAAATCCAACCTTTTTAATTTCAGCAATCATGTAAGGGATTGAATTTAGGGATGGGCCAAATTGAGCTTTTGGCTTGCTCATCAACTTTTAAAAATAAAATTTAAAGAAACACTAGAGTTCAGTCAAATCCCTTGCGGCTTGAGCCCACTTGAGGTGACATTATATCCAGACATCCAGACAGACTTGCTTTTATATATATTATTGATTTCTTAAATTTATCTCAAATTATGGTATAAAATACATTTAGTGATCTACTTTGAACAACAATAATTCTTTTTTGCAATGATATTGATTGTTACAAGAGTACATTTACAATACATGTAGATAGTTCTCAGATTTTTATAAATCAATTGTTTTAAGTAATTAAAAGATCATATGATTAATTTTATATTCTGATATTTAAGCCTTGAAATAAATCAATATGAATATGTCAGAATTTTGGGATGTTGAATAATTGACATATTTAAACAATTAACACATGCCAGATGATAATTGCTCTTAGAAATGATTTCAATAAAATAACCCAGACAACTGGGCTGCAAGATCAATGGCTCAATGACCAAATCATACCCTGGAATTAAATAATTCCCTGTTCCTAATTAATTAATAGAAACTTCAATTATTACTCATTAATTAGTTCCCTTCTGCAAGCACTTCAATATACATATCATGATAATCACTATTCTAAACTTAAATTATACCCTAGAACAATAGGGGTGACATATGGACCTTTTTATGCATTAAGTCTAGAAGAGTCCACCATGAACTTGACTTCCAGACCAAACACTCTAAGATAAAAATCTTTGAGACTATTGTATTAGAGCAGCTCTGATTGAGGAACAATCTCCTTCACACCCAGTAGCCAATCAGGCTAGCTAGCCCTGGAATATGGCCCAGGTAGACATCTACTTCACTCAGGTTGAGGGATAGTTGTACAGCGTCAGGAAGGATACTGAGCTGTAGAAGTTGTCAAGCAAGCTTTCTTAACAAATTACGCACACCCAAGGTTGCCCCTTCTGCTGCAACACCCTAAAGCTACTTTAGTTGCTTCTTAGTGTTATGAGTTAACTCAGATAAACAGCAACTGCCATGATTAACTCATTCTGCAAGTTGACTTACTATATGTTGATAATCAGAATTGAAAATACTTTAATGTCAACAGCATTGAAAAGTCAGAATTAAGTTTTAACTCATACAGACTAATAAATGTTGACACTTTTTTAATAAGCAGAAACCTGTTTCCTGAACATTTTACTTAATAAAAATTAAGCTTCAAGAAACTTTTTAGGGTAATGTGACAACATAGATTTTAAAAAGTTCATAAAAAATTATACATGAATATTAAAAAATTTCATAAAAATACACTTTTATTTTATTTTACTATGAAATTAGCTATCTTTACTATAATAAATTTTTTCCCACTTATAAAAACAAAAAAATCCATTATACAAAAAGGTACTACATAAAGTTTCACGTATTATAGCAAAATATAGCAATCAGAAACAGTAATATAAAGTTTTTTCTATATTGAAAACTACAAAAAACATATAATTTACTAGTAAAATACCAATATAGGCCATGTAATACAGTCTAAAGCATAAAACTATCAATAGAAAATCAATGATTTTATAAAAATAGTATAATAAATTATTAATGAGTTATTTAGAATAACTATTCATTTAAAAATATTATACTTAATATATAAGAACTATATAAAAAATTAGGTAATACTCAATAAATTTAATGAAAAGCTAGACTGTAATAACCTGGTTGCCATTAAGAACTGTGGCAATCTTCTTAATTTATTCCCCAATCTCTGAAAGCTTATATTTGGCCTTGACAACGTCCTTGATCTTCTCTTGATACTGTTTCTCTTCGGTGGTTCTCTTCTTCTTAGATGGGCGGTTCTCAATATATCTGATGGATGCAGCAGTCTTCCCCTGTTGGACTTTGAGGTGCTCATAGAAGGTGTTGTATCTGGGCTTGATTCCAAAGGAGGACTTGATATGCTTATGCCAGCCCTCCAAAGATGAAGTAGTTTTCATCTCATCTTTAAGAACTGCCTGGTAGCAGTTCCAGTTAGCTTTGGCTCTGGGCTTGCTCCAGCGCTTAGTGACCTTACGTTCAATCCACTGTGGTTCATAATATTAAATGAAAGGGTAGAAGGCACCATCATATTTCTTGGCATATGGATCCTGTCATAGGAGATCAAAGGCTTGTCCAGCATGCTCTAGCTTTACAAAGGCTAGTTCTATAAACTGCTGAATTAAGAACTTGCACTTTCCTGATTTATCTAGACAGTAGAGCTTTCTGAGCTCAGGTAGACCCTTTGGTTGCCTGTTGACAGCCTGTCAATATTGGAAAAAAACACCCCTGGACCTCTCCATCAAAGGTATTTACAAAAGCATTATACTGGGCAGTTTCATAGTCCATGATTATAGTTGAGGGGCTAAGTGCTTTATCTTGAGCTTCTTTTTCTGCAGAAAGAGTGGCTTCATCCTTTTCATCATCATCTGGATTGCCTTTAGTGTTATGGCCAGGGGGACTATTTCTATTACTGGGTAGGGCTTTGATGCCCTCCTGAAGGGTTTTAAAGGCCCTTGTGTAGATCTCTTCTGTTGCCCCAGGAAGAAGAAAGTAGGCAAATGGGAGCACCTTGCCTTCAATAAGGGAATGGACAGCCCATAGTTGGTAAAAAAGGCGGGGGCATACTTCAAAGGTACTGTCACATAGCCAGCTCTCTGAGTCCCTCAACTGCTCCATGTTCTGTTGTGTAGAATAGCATATAATTCTTGCCTCTGCTGTAGGATCATCATCATGTAAAAGCAATACCTCATCACCATTGAATATCTTTAACTCCTCTTTCAAGACTAACTCTCCTTAAACCATGGCTGATTTCTTATGGGGGACTAGGTCACGGCATTTGTCACATATGTACTTTACTAACTGGTTGCGGTCAGGGATGAGCTTCAGGTTCTCATTACTTAGGTGTGTGGTGGCCTTAACTTCCAGATCAGAAGCCTTAACATCTTTGGAGACTGGGACCATTTGGTAGAGGTACCACATTAGAAGCTTTTCAATAAGATTTATTGGAGCATTGCATGTGTGCTCTCCTTTTTCACTAGTGACTTTATCCCATCCTTCTGTATTGATCCTGGCAGCACAGCTTCTATCTTCACATAAATAATGCTTGCTTCTTCCTGCTCTCTTCTGATTGTTGCAATTGAAAACATAGCCATCACAGACTAAACTTGCACCTCCTTTGACAGACATTAGAGGGAAAAACTGGGGGGACTTTTTTGGGAGCTTAAACTCTCCTTTGACATTACATATATTGTGAACCTTTAGGGGATCTCATGGGCCAATTGGTGCTTGATGATAGTCAGAAAGGTAATCATCAGGATCTTCTTTATTGATACTTGATGAGGAGGATATAGGTGCAGATTTGTTGGGCGGTGGAGGGGAATTATCTGGAGTTGAATTCTTGCACTTCCTGGATTGGGATGAGCTTGATTCCTTGGGACTTGATTCCTTTGAGCTTGATTCATCTGGGCTTAGCTGGGGCTCTGGACTCTTGGATATCTTCTTTTTTCCTTGCTTATTTAGTGGAACCTCATCTCCTTCTGATTGGTACCAACTTGGAGAAGAGGAGGGGGCAGGTGAGGGCTCTTTGCTTTCAGGGTCTGGGGTCTTCTCCTTTGTCTTCTCTTTCTTTGAGGGCTCTTTGGCTGGTTTTTTGTTGGTGTAGGGACTTTGGGCCTTTCCAGAGGCTTTGGGTACTTTCTTGGTTGACTTGGGGTTATTTTGTGGCTTCTTGGAAGATTTGTCCTACAATAATTAGAGTAGAGTTCATAAAGTAAGAATAATCATGTGAGACATGAATAAAATTAAATAATAATCAATTGTTTTATTTTTTATTATTAAGTAAAAAGTTTATGGAAGTATGGAAAGTAATTTTAAGACTAGTTTATTGGTAAAGAATAGAAAAAACCCATGTTTAAATAAAAATTTGACATTCTGGTGGTCACAGTAGTCAAAAATATTTAATTTAGTTTGGCAGCATAAAAAACGCTTTAATTTTGACGTCAACATACTGACAGTCAGCATTAAAGTGGAAAAACACTATGTAAATCACTTATAAAGCTTGGTTAATATTTTCTGGAGTTGGTTTTTTAAGGCCAGAATTGATTATTTTTAAATTTTAAAAAAATAAAGATTTGCATATGTAACTTATGAAAAATAAATAATAGGGATTGTAGAGGGAAGTCTAAAGTACAGCCCTGGATACTTTGACCTGAATTACCATACCATTGTATGTGTGCTTTTTGTTAAGCGGCAGTGTTTTACTAATAAATAAGTGAAGGTGTTGACATTCAGGCAGTCAGTGTTCTTTTATAGCAACTCTTCTATTAAATCTCGCTTAAATTATGTCACTTTGTTTGCTTAGCCAAACCCCTTTGTTGCAATTTAGGCAACTCGTCAATTTGACACAAAGTCAACATTAGAATTACATATATAAATTCTAGTTTTGAAATATGCGTTTTGGCTTAAGTGGACTTCCAGAAATAAGCTATAGTTTATCCAGTGAGTTTAAAATAACAGTAAATATCTAAATAATATAAAGAATGCTCTGAAAGTTGGCATATGTCTTTGTTCAGTGCTTATCTTAATATAAATTTAATAAAAACAGTAGTGTAAAATATAAAAAATATTTATTTTTAGAATATTGTGTATTTTATTAAGAAGTTTATGTATTCTTATTTGGGGTTGACATCCAGATACTACTTACTGTAGTCAACCTTAATGTAAAAGTACAAAGAAACTTACCTTTTCATAGTAAATTATATTAGTTTTTTGGCTTAAAATTAAGCCTTTGTTTAAATGGTGTTGACATTATGTCTGTTCCTTTTTAATTTTGCAATTCTGACTTAATAATTCACTATGAAAAATTAGCTTAGTTTTGGAAATACCCAATTCTGGCAAATAAATACCAAAATAATGTCAACATTCAGTAAATTGACTTGCAGAATGAGTTAATCATGGCAGCTGCAGATAAACAGGGGCAGTTGGTGTGACAGAAATTGACAGATAATAATAAGCAGTCTCCAGGTGGTGGGGAATTACCACCTGAATCTTTATGGAATTGATGATTAACCACCAACAAAGCTTCAGATACTGTTTGGTAAAATTCCAAAAGTATATACTAGGGTTAAGCAGAATGATTAACCCCAACCAGAAAAAGTCCTAGATAAATGACCTGGGAGAGAATTAGAGTGTCTTCTGTATAAAACTCAGGACATTGAGAAGAAACAACTGTCTCTGGTTTGGATTCTGCAGAAAAGACACCAAGATTCTGGGACATTGGAGTAACATTGAGAGGTTATGACAGCAAAGTACCAATGGCAGGTCCCCATATTCTTGTAATTATTTAACTTAGGATCAAATTATACGGGACGTAGTAGAGTAGGTCAACTACGGGATGCATTGTAAAATAAAGTTAGACCAGGATAATATTTGATTTATTTGAGTAATTTTTAGGGAGGACTCAAATTTTAAGAGTTGACTAGTATAAATTTTTTAATATGTACCAAATTTTGACTGAGCAATAACATCTGGATCCATGGCTCCTATTCTGTCTGCATTTTCCAAAGAGCCCCTTGTCCAGTACACAAAAAACCCTTGAGTTACTAATTTTTGATGACTTTTCTGATAAATTAGGTTGTATTGAGTGACTCTCATATTACGCCTATTTATCAGTGTCAACCTACAAGGGGAAATCAAATATTGCTGGCAAACCAGAGCAGCAGTAACCCATTTTCAATTGACAGTTTGGTTTAGATCCGTTAAGTTGGTTAACTTGGTTAACAGTTTGCCTAACTTTTGAGCCTTACAACTAGGACAAGTAATCCCAGGCATTAGGGAACCTACCGTGACAGTTAGGACAACATCAATATCAGATGTCTAATAAAGAGTTTATATTATAAATCCTTTCCTTAATTCAATTCTCATTAAGCAAAGAACAAAATATCATACTGATGCTATAAAGTATTTATACCTATAGTTAAATATAGAGAAAACAAAATATGAAACTATATCTAGAAGTAGAAAGAAACTTCCAGATTCTTTGGGCCTTGGGCCCTGTCAGACTTGCTATGTCTTATGACAACAAATATTTCAGGCTGCAGGTTGCGCCAAAGTCACAGGTTCACTGTACTTTCCTAATGTTAGAAGACTCAGGATATTATCTGGCAGATGATAAAATACCACAGTCCACAATTTTCTGACAGGGTGTTGTGAATGCTGCTATTCACACTGTTTCAATTTTGTCTTTGTGTGGTTATTTTGAGGATTAATTGCTATCTTTTGCTTTTTCCCCTTGAAATGTGTCTGGTTCCAAATTAGGAAATTCAATTGTTCAGTTTCCTGATTCTGCGCAACTCACTTGCCCCACTCATGCTTGTGGTGAGTGATCCTACCATCCTAATAGGTTTTTGTGATATTTTCAATCTCTATATATTCCATTTCTTATTCACCAAAAAATAAGTTCTGTTTACATTTTTGTCTTTGTGTCTCTAAGTACTTTGGTGCCTCTTCTAGCTACAAATAGTAGAGATTATTCAATCAGTTCCCCAAGGTAAACCAATAGCTTTACCTGCAACTAACCAAGTCTTCATACAAATCTAATCCTAAGGTTAGGATTTCCTGTTGTGTATCTGTGCTGTGCCTCAGAACACAACAAAAATGATGATCACTACAGGGGCTGTAAGCCCCTTAGTTATCCCATTTGCCACCATGTTTGCAGGTCTTTTGCCTTCTCCTATATAAGAGCCATCTTCACCTGAAATCACCAGTCTGCCTATTGAGGAGGACACCTCAGACCTTCCCATTGTCCCAACCATATTGAACCTTGGAAATGGTCCCTGTCTAGTAGCATATCCCATGGGAACCCTTGACCTAGAACAAGTCATGATCATTGCCCTTGGAATAGCCCGCAATGGGGCCATCCCTCACCTCCAGTTACATTTCAATTGAGCAGAGTACTACAAGTTGATTGTTGCTCCAAAATTTCCACAACATCTTCTTGCAGTGGCTGATTCCGCTGAACACCTATTGTTGTCCTTTGTGCAGCCTGCCTTAGCCCATCACCAGATGGTTTTAGGGCTTCACATCCAAGAAATTTTGTCCCTTCAAGCGCCTGTCACTCATCACTGGGACCAGTTTGCTGCTTACTAGCAGTAAATTCACTCCCTTTTTCCTTGGTATTCAATAATCAGTGCAACTCTATTACTTAACAAACCTGCTTGGTTAATTCCATCAAAAAAATGCGCCAGTTTATTCTGAATATGTCAGGGAACGCTTACATGAGTTTCACCAATTAGAACAACCTTGGAAAACCCAAGTAGACTCCACCCTAAATGTTTAACTCTCTAACTTTGAGCGTCTTGTGCAACAACTCAATGTGTTTAGTACCTATTACTTTGACCAACTGCAACAAGTGGCAGATCACACTGCTAGGGGTCTCCATGACCCCAATGAAGAGCTTGATCAAGAAATGACTACCAAAGCTGCTGCTATAGCCAAACTTCAAGCTTGAGTGAATGAGTTGTCTGCGCCCAAGCCAATGTTCCTCCATCTCCCCCATCTGATGATATGATGGACAGAGAGCATAAACTATGGGACGCCATTTGAGAACTATGTGCATCCACTTGTAGCCAAGGGCGTCCAGAAGACCTTCCACAACCAGACCCTCAGGTGCTTGTGTTAACTGCCCAGGTTGCTGAGCTACAGCAAGAGGTTGCTGCTTTGTATGAGATTATGGCAACTGCTGCTAGCCCAGTTGAGGTTTTTGAAGGAGATGGCTGCTGCCCTGGACTGCCATGAAACCCCCAAATCCAATGTGCTAGAGAGTTTTTTGCTCTAGCTAACAAGGTGGACCACCTGAAGCAGGATCACTCTAGTCTTGACAGGTATGTACAGGGAATAAGTGATTTAATTGATTTGGTAAACAACAGGGTTTCTCCCTGCCTTTCAATGGGACCTTCCCTGACCTCCTGGTTGGCTGAGCTTTCTAATGTGGTAACTGTAAATTCACTGCCACCTCTGGCTTTGGATCACTCAATTTTCCCTCGGCGTAACAAGAAAGGTTCTAAAACGCCCGCCAAACCCCTTAATTCTTTAAATGATTTAGCTCACACAGTAGATGAGATGTTTGTGCTGGCCTATCCTGCGGAACCTCTGCCTTTGGTTGCTCCCTCCTGGGAAGAAACACTGGTTAATTTGGACTACTTATTAGCTTGGTATTGCCCACTTCTAAAAACCATCAGAGCTGGCTAATCAGAGGCCGCCATATTGGCACTGAGCAACACAAGTGAATTCCAAATGACCAGTGCCTCTTCCAGCCAATCAGATCTGACCGCGGAAATTGGAATGAAACCCTCCAGTCCCCCTGCCCCTGCCTAGCAAAGTTTTGCCTCCAGCCAATTAGATTTGGTTCCACTGTCATGTGACCCAACTTATTTGCAGCCCATCCCTTTTATGCAAGCAAGGGGACTTCTAGTCCCCTGCATGTCTATTTTCCAATAATATTAAAGTTTGGAGCCATTCTGCACTTTATTTTTAATATTTGTGTTATTTTGGAACCCAGTTTGAGTTCCTATAGCCTAAAGATTTTAGTGTTAGTTTCTGCTTCAAGCTTACCTTCTGTCAGCTGGTTTTGAACCTGGCTTCTCTTCTGGTTCATTATACTAGTATTGGTTCATCCAGTAGTTGCCTTTCCCGTTCTTGCTTTCAAAACCAAGTTCAAAAACTTAAATTTTCAATTGATTTTTCTTATAATACTTATTGTTATTTTGAATTTTCTATTGAAATCATTGATTTTGAACCCGCTCTTGCTTCCCATTGTTATTAAAGGTATCCGAGGCTATAGTGAAGCTGCCCAGACCCACCCAGTTGCTCCTCCTTGCATCCTGTTCTAAGACTACCCTACCAGGATATTTTCCCTCTGTTTTTGTCCAGAAAATCCTACCCACCTGCCCCAAATTTTGTGAAGAATATTCCTATGATACTCCCAGCGCTTAAATTTGTGGCTTTTTCCCTAGCTCTGTTCTTGTTACTTCTGTGGTCCACCTCCCCTGATCTGTGGGGAAAAATCTCTTTGTCAGCCCGTCTGGTAGGTAGAGACCCTGCCAGTCTCTGGGACCTCCCCAGCAGTCTTCTCTTTTCTGGAGAGGCTGTGGTCAAGAGCTTGACATGTGATGATTTGGACTTGGACACTGTGGACCTTACTTCACCCGTTTCTGAAGGAGCAGCACCTCCCATTCCTCCCCTCCCCAACGTGGTCCAGAGGCATGCAGTACCCCTGGGCCCTCCAAGGTGTCCTCTCCTGCTCCTACCTGCACTCCTTGGTTGCTCACCGGCCTGATACTGATGGGTTTGAACGCCTACTTCCCTCAGTTGTCCCCAGTGTCCTCCCTGTGGTCCTTGCTCCAAGCGGTCATCCCAGTTCTGCACTGGATGGCATCCTGGTGGTTTGTTACACCAGGATGGGAGCCAAACTTAGTTAGTTTAGCCCCCCTTTCTCACAGTAACCACACATGATCAACGCTTAGATACTACCAAAGGGACACTGACTAAATTTGCAGACAGATTCTACATGGAAGGACAGCAGCTGATAACTAGTAAACAGTTGACAGCCCATGAAACTTACATAGCCTGTGCTCAAGCCCTCAAAGTTAATCAGCTTCTGTGCCCCCATTTCAAACCTCACACAACCATGATCTCCTCAATGAAAAGCATAAAGATTTTGCTCCAGGATATGCACTTGATCCATTCTGGAGCTGTTGTACGCAAGAATTGAACTGCATATAACTCTGGCTCTTCTTCCTGTGGTCCACGCATTCTCACTATGAACTCTCAGAACCCTCCTAGATGTCAGGGTTGCCATAACTGCAGCCAGATAGGTCACCACTCTCAAGTCTGTACCAATCATTGAGTTGAAGGTACCAATCCCAAGGAGCAGGTGGGAAAAGAAAAGTCAACCTAGAGGCAGAGAGGCTCTTAGTTGACAATTATTCCCAGTCTCCTCCAATCCCCCCTTCTGTAGAAGACTCAGAGCCCAACAACTCTGAAGTGCCTCCCATCCTGCTATTTTTCCATGATATCTCTGATGACTCTGACATGGACAACTCCAACATTGAGGATCTCAATGCCTATGGTTATTCAGTTCTAGCTGTCCCCAAAACCGTTGCAGCCCCTTAAAACTACGCTCTAGGAAAGCTACAACAACAGCCAAGTCTCTGCCTGAAGCCAAGGAGATTTCTCTTGTCCTTACCTCACATAAGCTAAGAGGTCTCCTGTACTTTTATAATCCTCTTAGGAAGCAACTGAAGTAGCTGACGCTGTTTTCAAGAATGTTTCAGTCTCACTTTCTCTTCAGAATGTCTACAAGAAGTTTCCAGGTTTGAGATGTATGATTGAGAAGTGGGACAAGGAGCTAGCCAAACCCCAAGATATCCTGGCTGTCCTCCCACCCTTTGGTTGTACTACTACTTGTGTAGGGATATCCATCCAAAAGGTGAAGATTAAGGCTGTCTTGAATACAGGCTCTCCTGTTAATGTTGTCTCCTTGAAGCTTTTCAAGAAGCTTAAACTTGCCCCCAACCTCAATTATCACCAGTTGTATGGTATAGCTGGGTTGTCCATGACTTGTGCTATAGGGGCATACTCTGCCCTCCCTATGCAGTTTGGCAAGCTACTCTTAGCTGTGCCTGCTGTGGTCCTGGAGAATTAGAGCTATAATCTTCTAGTTGGTACCCAATTCCTTAGGGAATACAATGAGATCATCAATTTAAAACACAGTTATCTCTTCATTTTAGGGTATAAAGTCCCTCTAATCTTTGAGGAGCCTGTCAAAGTTCCTGGAAAGCGCCTCAATATGTGTGCCTTAGGATATCACACTGGTGTTTTCACTCTAAAATACCGTACCCACTCTTCCAACATGAAGTGTCCGCCTATGACTTGTCTTACGTCTGAGGGGATCCCTCTCCTGGCTACTTTCGCTGTAACCATTTCCCCTGGCTCTCAAGCCATCTTTGACTCTCAGATATCATAAAAGCTTCCTGAACGCACATCCTTAGAGTTGTACTCTCCTCCATTGCTAGGACGCAACAAACCCTATCTCTGTCTAGGAATCTTGGATGTCTCTCATAAAGACCCTGTTCAATTGCAGGTTGCAAACTTAACTTCTCTCCCCATACATGTGTCTAGATGGCAGTTTGTTGGCTGTGGCAAGTGACTAAATGCTCCTGATGTGCTATCTCTACATTCCTTTGGTACCTTCCAGGAATTCAACTTACCTGAAGAAAAGCCCCAAGTTCTATCCTTGTTCACTGCACAAGATTTCCCACAGCTATCCCTGGTTTAACAGAAGGAGGTGTTTGATTTTCTAGATCAGTTTTCAGATATTTTGCTAAAAATAGCACTGATTATGGTCTAGCTAAAGTTGTCATTCATCAGATTGATACTGGTGGTGCTCCCCCCTTCTGTGCTAAATCATATTGCCGCAGTTGCAGTGAGGACGCTCAGTTTTGTCTAAAGAGCTCAAACAACTACTAGACGCTGGATTACTTGTGCTCTCCCAAAGTCCATGGGCCTCTCCTTGCTCCTACTGAATAAGAAAGATGAGGGCACCACATTGTGATGGACTATTGTTGGTTAAATTTCTTAACCAAGAAGAATTCTTACCCCTTGTCATGTATTGACAATGCAAACTGCTGCCTTAGAGGCTCCAAGTTTCTCTCAGCTATGGATTTGGCATATGGCTACTAGCAAGTTGACCCCTCTCCGTAGAATAGGCAAAAAGTTGCGCTTATCACCTCTGAAGGGCTGTTTGAGCCTACCTGTTTGCCTCAGGGATTATGCAATGCCCCTGCTACCTTTCAGTGGGCTATGGATTACATTATTTGTAATCTGAAGCTCTCATGTGTCCTGGTTTACTTGGATGATATAACAGTCTTCAGCGCAATCTTTACTGATCACCTGGCCCACCTAAAAGAGGTGTTCCTAAAAATTTGAGAGCCTGGCCTCAATCTAAAACTATCAAAGTGTGCTTTCTTCAAGGAGTGTCTTGAGTTCTTGGGCCATGAGGTAACCCAGACTGGGATTTGCCTTATAACGGCAACTGTGGTAAGTTTGACTCCCTTAAACTCAGCTCCCTGGTACTCAACACTTTGTCAAGTATCATGGAGTCAAGTGCCGCATATGTGAATCTATTAGTATTTTTGGCTTAACCAATTTTAAGCTAATTTTTACTAGTAATTTAGGGGTTCAAAACTGAAAACCAAGGTTAAATTTACTCAAACTTTACTCTGTTTAATAAATTGGTTAGCTAAAATACCAATTTAAGGGGCAATTTATAAGTAAATTTACTAATAGAAATGAAAAAACCTGTGTTTGACACTCTAAACCCAAAAGTGACCAGTTTGACACTTTTTAAGCCAAATTTTAATTTTATTAATAAAATACTTATGCGCTTATATAAAAATTGTTATTTACTATTATATTTTTATTATTAGTGTCCATAGTCGTTGATTAGGCTCCCAAGCACCACTATACTGGATTTAGTGGTACAGATATTAATCAAATACCCCACTTGTTTTACATTATGTCATTCCCTGGTTTTTGGATTAAGTGGTGCCACATAAATCAAGCCCAATTTATTAAGAGATTTCATATGTAATTTATAAAAAACTGAAACTTGACACTTTCTTTGTTTTACTCTATCCACTTGACACCTGATTGGTTTCGGATTTAACTAATCAAAGGCTCAGAATTAAGGCTAAATTAATATGTGACATTATATGAGCACCACTCAACACTCACCCACTCAACACTTTAACTTGGGGATTAGTACAGAGAGCTTCTTAACGTTTTAACCAACACTATGGTAAATAATTCATTCCCAGCTCCTTCCAGCATAACTTAAACACTAATAAACACATTCCCATTCATTTACTTTTTTAACTTATGTTGTATTTTTTTATTTTTGAGCATACAAAACTGCCTTGCTTTTGGGTTAACTTTTGAACCTGGTTTAAATTTAAGCAAGTTTTATATGTAAAAAACATAGTAAATTTGATGTTTCTGCTTGACTCTGGCATACTCAACAGTGAGAATTCAGCTTTTTCCAGCTGTTCAACAGTGCCAAACTCAACACTTTAATATGTTTTGAATTTTCAACTCTCAATAAAAAAATTCCACATAATGATTTTTTTTGCTATTATAATCTACTACTTTTTCTGCTGCTCTTCATATAATTTTCATATATTTTTTTGATTTTTAATTAGAACTTTTACATTGATTTAACACTAAGATGTTATGCTGAACCTAACATCTTTGATGCTTTATCATAAATTCACTTATTTTCTATGTTTTAACCTTTATATCTACACTTTGAGCTTCTATTTTGCTTCTATTTACTTTTTTATGTTTTTTTATAAATAAACTTTATTTGCATACTTTTCATTCAATTTTTGCTTTGCTTTACCTCTTTGTGTTTGCAATATCTTCTCAATCATTTTATTTATAATGCTAAACTTTTCTTTAGAAAAAATCAAGCAAGAACAGCCAGCAGCCTAAGCGCCAAGCCTCCAAAGGCTCCAAAGAAACTGCCTTCACCCCCAAGCGTGCCAAGAAGCCTGCAAAGGCAAAGTCTCCAACCCCATCTCCTCCCCCCCCTCCACCCTCATCTTCTACATCTTCTTCACCTTCCCCCCAAAAATCCTCCCCCAATAAATCAGATGGTGATCTTACCGACCACTCATTTTATCACTCAGAGGCCGACTCCGAGCCTACCAAGGAGCGCCAGACCAAGAAGGCAAAGGATGCCAAGGAGCCCACCTCTTCTTCTGGTAAGAAAAAGGAGGCATCCAAGAAGGCCTCAAAGAATCCTTCTCCTCCCCCTCCCAATGGCTCTTCCCCTCCTTCTTCATCTGACCCCCAAGATGAGCCGGAGGATTACTCCAAGAAGTTTAAAGCTTCTGGTCATGTGGCTTGGGATCCACTGGCCATTCACAACATTTGCAACGTGGACAGAGAGCTTAAAGTTCCCAAGTGCTTCCCCTGGTACTTTCTAATCATGTCTGTAAAGGGCGGCCCTGGTCACGTTGCCAACAATTATATCTTTAATTGCAACAACCAAAAGCGGCAGACCAAAAGCAAGAACTTTGTCTGCAATGATAAGACTTGCAGGGCCCAGTTGAACACTGAGGGCTGGGAGCGAGTAACGTTGGAGAAGGGGGAGCACACTTGTGAGCCCCCAATCATCTAATCACTCAGATGTTAAAGTGGTACCTTGTGCAAGTAATACCCACATCCTCTCATCTTTGCGCATCAGATCTGGCCATCAAGGCCCTCCAACATCTCAAACCCAACAATCTCAAGTTAGTACCAACACAGGAGCAGTAGGTCAAATTCATCAGCAATAAGTGTATTGCTGTAAATTCCCCCTCCCCCCAAGGCTTCTGACGTCCTCTCTGAGCTCATGCTCACTCATGAGCTTAAGCAGCTTCCTAGTGGGGAGCGCTTCCTGCTTCATGATGACAGGCCTGCAACCAAGGACCGTATAATCTGCTACTCAACTCAGCAGAACCTGATGGAGTTAAAAAGGGCGTCAACCTGGCTAGTTGATGGTACCTTTGCCACTTGCCCCCGGATGTTCAAGCAGCTCTGGATGGTTCATGCCCAGATTGACATCTGGGTGATTCCACTTGCATTCTTCCTTCTTCCTGGGGCCACTGAGGCCATCTATACTCGCGTGTTCTCCATCCTCTGCCAAGAATTTGCCCTCCTTCCTCCTGCCAATGATGATGAATCCAAGAAGACTCCCCCCACACCCGCGCCAACCCACCTGCCTCTGACAAGGACCAGGCCACCCTGGGCTCGGAGGAAAAGGCAAGGCTAAGAGCTCTTGGGCCTTGCATATGCATTATGGACTTTGAGCCTGCTCAGCTCAATGCATTTGAGCAGCTGTTTAGCAGGGAGGTGCAGGGGTGCTACTTCCACTTCCGCCAAGCAGTTGCTTGTAACGTGCAGGCCCACGTGGAGCTTAGTAGGTTGAGCCGGAGGGATACTTCAGACACCTGCAGATTTGTGCTGGCACAATTTAGTGCCTTGGCTTTTTTAAAGCCAGAGCACACTGCAATGGGGTTCAAGGTGCTCTCAAAGAATCCCTACATAGTGAAGCACCTGGAGTTTGAGCCTTTCCTTGAGTACTTCAAGCCCCAGTGGATTGGGAAGGTTGTCACACAGAGGTGAGGCAAGGCCCGTGCCAAGGCCAGCTGGAATGTATACCAAGCGGCAGTGAATGGTGAGCTCAAGACCACCTCAGCCCTAGAGGCTTACCACAAACACCTCAAGGCCAACTTTGGGCTCCACCCAAAATTCAATAAGTTATTTTCCCTCTTGCAGCACGAGCAGGAGAAAACCATCTCCAAGCTGCGTGATCTCTCCAATTGCGTCCCCCCCACCAAGCCAACAACCCGCTGTGCCCTCTTCACCAAGGCCATCCAGGGTGCGGCCAAGCACAAATACAAGGCCTCTGAGCTTAAGAATCAGCTTGAGCTTATTTCCACTGCCCTCCTGGAAGGGGCCAAGATGAAACAGGGAAATAATGACAAGGAATAAACTTGCTTGCTTGCTCGGTTATATGATTTTTACTTTTAACTTTTTAACTTTAATTTTTACTTATTAGCTTTGATCATTTAGTCTTTAGTTTTAATTTTTAATTTTTTTAATTTAATTAGATAGCAGTAATTGTTCTATGTATACATGGCAAGTTTGAGATGAATATTTATAGTTTAAAGTGAGTGAAATATCTTAATTTTTGTTAATTTCCAAATAAAACATATGATATTCACAGTTGTGCTTATATGAACTATATCAAATAAATATTAATATTTCTTTATATTTTTAACTCCTTTTTGTTGTGTTTTTGTTTATTTTTGTTTCATTGGAATTTTAATTTTTATGGTAATAAAAAATATTTTTATAATGAAGAGTGTAAATTTCATAGTAAAATGATAAATAATTGCTTATTTCCCCTTATTTTTTATTCATTAGGGTACTAGTCTTATTGCATTTTTGAGCTCTCTGGAGTCACTTTAGTATACCATAGCTGTATAGCTTAATTTTTTATATTAAAAGTTTTTAGTACATCAAGATCTGTTAATTAAAAATGTGTCAATTTCCAGTTGTCAATCAGGGCAAAAGCTGAATTCTCACTTTACTATAGTGTCAAGTTCAAGGGAGTCAATTTTAAGGGAGTCAATCACCAGGGAGTCAATTTTAAGGGAGTTAAACTTACCATAGTTGCCCATGATGGGTTATTACAGACAGTTTATCCCTGATTTTGCGAACACTAGTGAACCTCTGGTTCAAATGTTACACAATGTCCCCTTCAAATGGACCTCTAGTCAACAACAGGCCTTTGAGATTCTTAAGCAAAAACTCAAAGAGGCTCCCATCTTGGTGTATCCAGACTGTAATAAGGAACTTATCCTCTACACAGACACTAGCAACCTAGCTATTGGTGCTATCCTGGAGCAACTAGATGATGAAGGAGTGGATCACCCTGTATCATATACTTCTTTTACTCAATAAACACTAGAAGAACTATAGTGTCACAGAGAAGGAATGCCTTGCTGTACTAAATGTGCTAAAAAAATTCTGTCTTTACGTTTATTGCACCTATTTCACTGTGGTCACTGACTATGCCTCGCTCAAATGGCTACAGTAGCTTAAAGACCCAGAAGGGCGGCTAGCAAGATGGGCCCTTTGCTTGCAGGGCTACAACTTCACAGAGCTACATTGTCCTGGGATCTAACACAAAAATGATGATGGACTGTCCATAATATCTATATTTTCTCTACACCCTGAGAAGCTAGTTGGTTATACAAGCTAATTGGGTATCCCTCTTCTTGGGAAAATGAGACTGAAGAGATTTGATCTGCCCTGTCTAAACTATCTGAGAATACTCTCATTTGTGACAATCAACTCTTCAAAAAGGTGCATGATCAGTACCTGTCTTACATACGCCCTAGCCTCTTGTTGGTACTCAAAGCTTATAAGGAGACTGGACATGGAGGCATTGCCAAGACCTATGAATAGCTCCAGAAGAATTACTTCTGGGAGAACCTCTGCCTACTGATCCCAGTTGACATTGCCAGTTGTCATGACTGTCAACTCCAGCAACCTCAAGCTGCCTCTTACAAATTCAAATTAGTCCCTCCACAACATGCCTTCCACACAGTCAGCATCAATGCTGTAGGACCCCTAACTTGCTCTTGCTCAGGCTGCCTCTTCATCCTGATTGCAGTTGATCATTTCAGTAAATGGGTATAAGCTTGCCCTACTAAAGACATCACTGCTAAGACAACTGCGGCTTTCCTTTTGCAAGATGTGTTCTACCGCCATGGATGCCCCCAAGTGTTGTTTTCTGAAAATGGATCTAACTTCAATGCCAAGATGGTGATTTCTGTTGTTGAAGCTCTTGGGTCTCATCAGTCCTTCTAAGCTCCCTATATTCCTTCCACTAACAGGGCTGTTGAGCGTGCTAATTTGACCTTGGTTTCCATCATGAGGAAGCTCACTTATTCTGATGCTACCAACTGGTATCTATACTTACCTGCTGCTCTCTTTGCTATTGTATTAGTAAACACCGTGTCACTGGGTATTCCCCTTTTTAATGCTGTATGGGCGTGAAGCCACCACTCTGTTGCTCTTGGGGGCCCCCTACTCTCCTCAGATAAGGCCATGGACCCTGACGCCCACATCAAAGACTTGGTCAACCGCATAATTGACATGCAGGCTACTGCATGTACTTCTGCATATAAGACTAAGATGCTTGAGCTCTCTCCTGACAATGCTGGACGCTCCCCCTTTCCTGAGTTCACATTGGGGATAACGTTCTCTACTATCAACACATAGTGAGAGGACGTGCTCATAAATTAGATACACTGTGGATTGGGCCCTTAGAAGTAACCTTCAAATCAAGGATCAGAGTACACTGTGAAATACCTCTCTAGTGGTTGTCTGTTTGCCCAAGTGTATACCAAGTTCCTTTGCAAGTACTGCCCCCTAAGGCCAATATAGAAGGGGACAATGTTGTAAATGCCGCTTTTCACACTGTTTTGATTTGCCTTTGTGTGGTTATTTCAAGGACAGATTGCTCTCTTTTGCTTTTGCCCCTTGAAACAGGTCTGGTTCCAAATTAGGAAATTCAATATTTCAGTTTCCTGATTCTGCGCAACTCACTTGCCCCACTCATGCTTGTGGTAGTGATTCTACTGTCCTGGCAGTGTTTTGTGGTATTATCAACCACTATGTATTCTATTTCTTATTCACCAATAAAAATTAAGTTAAATTCACATTTTTGTCTTTATGTCTTCAAGTACTTTGGCACCTCTTCTAGCCACAAATAGTTGAAATTATTCAATCAGGGCCACAAGGTAAACCAATAGCCTTCCCTGTAACTAACCAAGACTTAGTAAAATCCAATCATAAGGTTAGGATTCCCCGTTGTGTGTCTGTGCCGCGCCTCAGAACACAACATCTATCTATTCCAAAGTGAAATAATAGAATATTCCACTTGGATGCATCAGCTGATAAAGTGGCTTCATATTGTTTCAGATTAAACCTTGCTTACTATTCCACTATCCCAAAAGAACATCTATGGAGTAAAAAGACCATGATATAATTTTGATTCAATATAATGATTTTCATGAAAGTTAGAGAATGTAGATCAATTTTTCAGATGATCCTGATCAAAATAGTACTAAACATGATAGCTCTAGCTGCTCTAGATGCTGAGATACATAGTTAAGTGCTGGAATCAGGTTCACGTCATAATCAAAGGCTCAGACTCAATCTGATATTATCTAAATTTACTTTTAATACACACTAAAAAACTAAAATAAATGTATCTCAGTGAATACTAAGCCAATTTTGATGTCTAGTGGCTTATTTTAAAGCTGCAGATCAGCTCTAAATTTTGAAGGGACTTATAAACAAAATAACAAGTTTTAAAATAATTAGTTTAGCCTAACTAAACTTATTAGTGATACTATATTTATTTAGGTTTAGTTTTTATTTATACAGTAGTTTTAAAAGCTATGGCAACAAGCAAAATGAACTCAGATTTAAACAAAATCATTTCAGATTTAAAAAAAATCCAACTAGCAGGTTAAAATATACACTCTGTTAACAGGGATTTTTGGCGTTAATAGGCAAAATGGGTCAACACAGCAAAGAAGGACTCACACGCAAAACAAAACTATTCAAAATGCAATCTGAAATACATGGATTCACAAACAAAATGGTGTGAGTTGGCTTTTGGTGTAAATATGTTTACTATGTGAATCTGTGACAAAATACACCCAAGCACAGTGCGTCAAAACTCAATCCAAAAACAAAACACAATAGGAACTCAAAAAATAAACAAAATCACTCACGCAGTTTGTGCAATGGATTGTAATCAAGAATGATACCAAGGCATCTAAAATAAGACATGAGATCTGAAACATAAATTTTAAAAATATTGTGTTGGGTGCTTAATTTGGCAAAAAATATGAGAAAATGGGTGAAAATTATTTTGGGTATTCAAAAATGGGTGTTGTAAACCAGAAATAACTAATTAAGAAATAAAAATCTATAATTGGGATATTGGGTGGGAAAAATATTAATTAAATATCCATATTCAGATAAAAGAAAAAAATAAAATTAGGGAGTAACTTAATTAAAATTTATTTAGTATTTTATTAAATTTTAAAATGGAAGGAACACAACACCAGAGTACCAATGCACCCATTGTGCGCCACAGTTGTGGTCGCCCCCGCGGGTCAAAGAATAGACTCAGTACAACACAAGTGCCTACTCAGTAGGGAGGCGGAAGAGGAGAGTTCCATAGTGACGCTGCACTGACACAGCCTGTTCAAGGAGCACAAGCTGCTAGGGTGCGGAGCATAAACCCTTGGGTCCCCAAGCTGACCCAGAAGCCCACCAAGGTTACCACTACCAAAACAGTTAGAAACAAGGATGTAGAACTTACTTTGTATGTGTTTGACATTGTGTACTGGCAAGAGTCAGTCCTGTCAGCCATGCTGGAGAAGGATAAGCCTGTACTTGATACTAGCTACAAGCCTTACGTCAGTGATGGAGATCAGGAGGAGGACAAGAAGCCCGAGTTCTATCAAACCAATGAGGGACAGTTAGTGCTCAAAAAGGTTGCAGCCTTTTACAACAAGGTGCTCATGCCTTGCAAGCCTGTCATCAATCAGGATCCTGTCTTGTCTGAACCCACAAAGACTGCTCAGAAGTGTATTCCTGATATCAAACACATCATCTTGCTTAAGCTAAGTTGTGAATCTGGTGACTACAAGGCGGCTGCAGCCATTGTTGGAGTGGATCCTAGTACGCCTCAAAGACCTTCAACAAGTTCCTCAACACAGGTCAAGTCCTTGCCGCGGAGAAATCCTTGCGCGTGTCAACCATGCTCACAAAGGAGCACAAATGGGCAATCTGCCAGTGGATCACCCGGGACTGCCATCTTGAACTGGCAAATATCCAGGCCATGGTCAAGTCTCTTTTGGGAATGAGGCTTCAATTTCCTTTTACTACCATCTGGTCAAGGGAATGCAATTTTCCTGGAAAAAACTTGGGGTATCCCCATACAATCAGAACAGCCCAGCCAATATTGAGACCCAGAGAAAATACGCAGAGGCGTACACTGCCCTAAAAGCCAAGGGGACGGTCAAATTTTACTACATCAACAAATCAGTATTTGCCTCGTCAATGCACAATGAGTATGGGTATGTCCCCAGAGGCTCCAATGACGGGGTGGCTTGGCGTGCTGCAGTCCGCGCCACAGCTATTTGATGGTGGCTCTCCTTGGTCCAAAGGGGGTTGAGCTCTACTAAATGATATTGGGATCTCACAATAGCCAGACCTTCCTATCATTTCTCTGATTGGCCCAGGAGCACCTGAGGCGCACAAGCCCAGGCTTCACCAACGTAATTGTGCTGGACAATGTTGGTCTCCACAAGGTGGCAGATATTCTCAAGGAAATCCCAATGATTGACACCAGCGCTGCAGTGGGCCCCCAGCAATTGGCCACGGCAAATTTACGCCTTCTCTTTCTCCCCGCCTATTCACCCTTCCTAAATCCCATTGAGGAAGTTTTGGGTGGCTCAAGCAAGTTGTCAGGCAAGGAACCCCAACTGGGACAGAGGACCTTTTTGATTTGCTGCAGGCAGAGATCCATATCCTCCCAGCTGAGACTGTGGCCAAATTCTATGGCCACGCTGATCTGTTTATCCCTGCATGCCTTGCAAATCAGCCAATCAATTAAAGGCTTAGCTTATCCCACTTTTTTATATATCCTCTGATTTACTAATCAAGATTCATTAACTAACATTTTATATTTAGATGTTTCCAAGCCCACAATCACATTCAGCAGCACCATCAATGAAGGTTAGTAATTCATTTATGTATAATCATTTTTATTATTGCATCTGAGGGTATCCCAAACTCTTGATAATGGATTACGCAAACACATCAATATCATTTTTGGCAAATAAATATAAAAAGCAAACTAAAAAAAATAAATGTAAATCATACAAATTAGAAGTAGATTTTATTGACATATATTATATGCTTTTATTAAAACCTTCCCTGGAATTTATTTTGTAAGTAATGTTTGCTAAAATATTATTTTATAAAATTATTAATTATAATGAAAATAATCTAAAGGGTAAATATATTTATTGGAATAGAGGATATATTAGGAGCGCCTATAATGGGTTTGGCAGTATGTACCCACCCCGCAATGGAGGTGGCACACAACCTCCACCGCCACACCGTGGACAGTGGATACACCCTGGTTAAAATTCTCCCGCCTGCTGGTGAAAGGCAGAATGGTTAGGTGGGAGTGAAGCAGCAGCTTCTCAGGCAGGGCCGCAAACCCGTAGATTCCAGCCAGGACCAGGGCGTCCTGGATAGCATGGTCCACTGAGTCATATCCGGGGGGGACCTTCTTCCCGTCCAGTGCAAGCCAGGCCTCATTGATTCCAAGAAGGACCCCGTCTAGATCCTCTACGCTGGCGCCCATTCCAAAGTAGAATAGGAACCCCAGGTAAACAACAAGGTGAAGCCTTTGCCCAGCAAAGGCTTCTGTAAACTTGCACAGTTTGTTGTATACTGCGCTTATTTTTTTCTCATGTTTAGTTTTGCCAAAGGTAAGATCCATAGCTTCTGGGACCCCCGTCTTGTTGGCACTCCAGGCCAGCCCAAAGTCCGCCAGGAAGATTTTTGACTTATTTATGGCTGTTGCATCTGCAGCAGCCAGTTTTGCCACCGCACACCCAAAGTTTTCCAGCAGGTAAGAGATGGTATGCTCCACTGGGAAGCAGAAGCAAGCAGCCACATGAGCCCGGCCCATCTCTGGTATATTCTTGAATGGGAGCGTTGCCAGGACGTCCCAAACAAGCTCAATGGAGTTTACAAAGTAAACTCTCTGAGGTTAACTGGGTCCAGGCAGACCAGTTGAGCATCCTTGTAGGCAGTAACTGCCTACTTGGATGCCCCCTTGCTATGTGTCAGCCCAGCCAATGCCTCCTGGGACATTGGGAATGCACCGTGAATCCTATCTTCAAGCTCCTGCAAGACAGGGGGGACAGGAAAAGCTGCTTGGCCATGTGAGTGGCAAAATTTGAGTGGAAGATGGGGGGAACAAAAGGAACCAGGACCTGGCAGAGTTTGCCATCAGCATCTTCTAAAAAAAGCTAAGTATTTATTAATTTTTATTAAATTTATTTTCTTAGGTTACCTTCTTGGGTTTCTTCTTTGCCGGCGGCTTCAGCAGGCTTTGCCATCCTTGGCGCAAGCAGCTGTGCAGGCGTCTCAGTGTCCTCCTTGCGGGCCCTCTTGGCGGGTTTGAGATGTGCATACATCTCAGGGTCGTCCGTCCAGACAGACGGCGCAGAGAGGGCAAAGGACTTGAATTGCAAGCCTTCAACCACTGTCTTCTGAATGTTGAGTAGGCGCTCTATTGTCTTCTCAGGGGTGTCCGGTATTTTGGTCATGAGTGACTTGGCGGACACCTTTTTGATTTTGTCCCCTTCAAGGATGGCAGACTTCACCTTTTCCTTGACCTTGCGGTCAATTTCTTTGATTTTGGCAATTGCCAAGTCAAGGTCTTTTAGAAGTTTTTAAAATTCACTCATTGATTTTTTACTAACCTTTTCATATGTTTTTATAGCTCTTGCCCCAATAAATTCTGTATTATTTTGATACAATTGCCTCTTTGTTTATTCCTTTTTTTTCCATTTACTACATTATCCCATCTTTTTACCCATTTTGTATATGTTTTACACACATCTCAATATGTGTCATTTGCTTTGTGTGGCATTTTTTCCTTGGTTACCATATTATTTTTGGTGCTTGATATAGCCCCTTGTGAAAATATTAACAACAACTTGGTGATCAACTGAATTTGAATTAGAAAATTATAGTGTTAATTGTATTTAGATAAAGTTGTTACTATCCAAATTCAAAACCTTAATGATAAGCTTTAAGTCAATCAGGAGCCAAGTGATAAAGTGATTGTTGTGACATAAAGGGTCATTCAAAAATTCTTTGGTGCATGTGCGCTAATTAATATTATTGGCTGGATGTTTTGCCATTGTACGCCACAGCGGCAATGGCGTACATTGGCAAAATAACCAGCCAATCATATGAATTAGCGCACATGCATCAAAGAATTATTGAATGACCCTTTATGTCACAACAATCACTTTATCACTTGGCTCCTGATTGACTTAAAGTTTATCATTAAGGTTTTGAATTTGGATCAGTAACAACTTTATCTAAATACAATTAGCACTATAATTTTCTAATTTAAATTCAGTTGATCACCAAGTTGTTGTTAATATTTTCACAAGGGGCTGGGTATGGGTACTAAAAATAACTAAGTTCTGGATCTAGATACACAACATAGTAAATATATGATTTTATAGAAAAAAGCTGAACATAAAAAATAAACCCAATTATAAACAAAGAGAACATGAACAATTGAAATTAAAAATAATGATAATATAAATAGAAATGTTCAGCAACAGGAGGTTTATTGAGGCGGGGAAGAGTGACGGGTTTGACATCAGGGATGCGCTTCTGAGCGGGCTTGGTGGGTCTGGTATTGGGTGGGTGGGGCTTGCGGGTGAGGGAGTTGGTGGCAGGGGTGGAGGCAGGAGGATTGCGCATGATAGCTGCCATATACCGCTTGTTGTACTCCTCATCAGTCATTGGCTGGATGGGCTGGTAGGTGGCTGTGGCATGGGGCAGGAGGTGGTTGTCTTTCTGTGATTGGTTGCCCATATTCACATGAAAAACCATTTGCGCAAACAAGTCAGCCACCATTTGGTGACCAAAGAGAGAATTGTGGTCAAGGACCCCAAGATAGAGGTTGTTGAAAGCCTGAGGGTGGCATTCCTGCAGTGTATCTCTAATGTTAAAGAAGACAACATCACCCAGATGGACGTCGGCGTGGCCAGCTGGGTACACAGAGGCTTGGTGCCCGCGTCCCTGGATGGCCTCAAGGGCAGTTGAGCTACCCTCCATCTGGTGGCTCAAGAAAACCCAATGCTTTGAATTTGAGCCATCCCAGGAGTTGAGCAATCCACTGAGGATGTGGCTGTATGAGTACCCATTGATAAAATCAGGGTTTGTCCAATAATAGACAAAACCCTTGGCTGACACAGCCAGAAATGCACCAATGAATGTCCCCTTTTTGGCCTTCTCTCTTCTGTTCTTGGTGGCGGCTTTTCCCATCTCACCAAAATTGTCAAATGCAATTGATAACTTGTAGTAGGAGATGAAAATGACATCATCTGACAGACTTGTCAGGAATTGGACCAGGGTTGCCTCAATCTCAAGATCATACAGGGAATCCTCAGCGCCATCCCATTGGTTGCCGGCAAAATTGGTAAGAACCCGTACAGAAGCCACATTCCCGTGCATCTAGAGCTGCACCATGCGCTCAGACACCCAAATGCCATGGTGAGCAAGTTGCTTCCGGACCTGGGTCAAGGGAAGCTTGGGGTCCCGCTGGAGGAGGTCGAGCATGATTGGGTAGGCCTCAGTTATATGGGACTCTTGGGCCTTCTTGGGCTTCTTGGCCGCCCCAATCCAATTCCCCCTGTTCATCATGCTGTTGAATTCCCGCATGACAGTAGCTCAGGTAAATTGCAATTGGTCAGCAATCTGGTCCCATGACAGACCCTTTAGATTCAGTGCCACAATTTCTTGGAGAATTTGGGCAGTGATAATTCAGTGTTTGGGGCGCTGGGCGGGGGGAGCTGAAGCCTGATTGGCTGAGGGAGGGGCAGGTTGGGCAATGGTGGGAAGTTGTTCTGAATTGAGGTTGCCATCCTGATTGGTTGGTTGGTGGGCAGCTTGTGCAGGGGTGGGTGTGGGAGCGGGGGCAGCACTAGACGCAAAGTGACTCTCAAACAAGTCAAAGCCATATGGGTCAGGGGACAGTAACAGGTCAGCTTTCTTGTTACCCGCCTCAAAGTCTTGGGTGTAAACAGGTGCCTCCACGTCCTGAGCCTCACCTCCATTGAAGCTGGCTTGGCTGCTGTTGGCTTGTCTGCTGGCGCTGTTGAAAATGTTGCTGTTGAAAACCATTGTAATAAACCTAGGATAAAATCACTAAAAGTAGAAGTTTACATTTTATGATTTATTTTTATTGTAACCTTGAGCCCATATTTGGAAGGTTCTCAAAACCATTCCATACAAATCTGGAGCCATAAAAATGGATAAAATGCCTTTGTTCCTAAATTGGATAGCTGTTGATTGGCTGTTAAACTGTTAATTTTCTATTTTAGGCTGCTCATACTGCACATCTTGTGTAAGTTCATTTTGTTTTGTGTTTGTGTAATATCACTTCTAGAGTACTCAGATTTTGTTTCATTTTGGTCCTTCTGTTGGTGTCTCATATGAATCCTGATTGGATTATAATATACTCTGGAACAGCATCCATCCATTTCACTTGTTGTGTCAGTTCATTTTGTTTCTGGTTTGAACTACACCACTTGATGTTTGATATAATTTTGTATAATGGGCTAGTGAAATTTTGTTTTTTGTTTGACAGTTCATTTATTAACCAAAATATACTTAAATTATTTGAATCCTGAATCTTGCGTGACTTGGATTTTGTTTAAGTCTGAAATGATTTTGTTTAAATCTGAGTTCATTTTGCTTGTTGCCATAGCTTTTAAAACTACTGTACTTGGAATATACAGTTTTAATTTAAATTTAAATAAATATGATTAAAATTAATTTTCAATAAATCAATTAAATAAAAAATATAATTAAACATGTGATAAGTAATTCAAGCCTAAAATTACAATAAAATATGTTTAACTGATTTATTAAATTCCACTTTAATTCTGTCCTTGCACGGGGCAACCACCTAGTATCAAATATTTGCCAAGTTACACACTCTCAACAACAACAGCTGCTGGTAAAGCATAATAATGGGAATTTTCAATACTCTAGTCTTAATCTGTGAAAGAATGCTGTACTTAAATTCCACCTCAGATTCAACTATATTTGCTATGCTTCTTAAATTGGCCTTGTTATCAATCACTGCAATGTACAGCTGGAGTAAAATTACATCTTGCTATCAAACTGGGGCAGCAATATCAGGACTTTTAATCAATAAATGGCTAGTATGTTATTAACAATAGACAAATTATATAGGTTTAGTGGAGAACAGATATAGATAATGATGACAAAATGACTTAATTGATTTCAAATAAAAATACCCAAGGTCTAAGCTAATAAAAAATCATTCAAAATAGTGAAAAAGCTATTTTTTAACTGTGCTGTATTTGCAGAGTTACAAGGGAAAAATAATTTTAACTAAATAATATCTTCATTGTAATATGGGAGATTATATAGTATATGTGAATCATTTTAAGAGGGACAAGATTAAGATAATCAATTGGATTGAATAGGGGGTGGTTTGATCCTGGTAATGAGTCAAGCACCAAATTGAGTTGCCCTGTGGGGTGAGATTGTCAGTGGCTCTTGTTTCCTTGTTTGGGGATTCCTTTTGACTTTCACATTTGGCTTTGATAGATGAGGAAGTCAGTTTGAGTGACACTGTGTCACAGATAATACCATCTTAACCAGAATCACCCACCCCCAGAAGAAAACACCCAAGTAGCTAGCCCCAAAAAACCCATGAATAGTCTGACTTATCTAAACCAAGACACTGACAATAAATTGGTTGTGGCAAAGCATGTGCGGGTTTTGCCAATTTCATTGAATGAGTCAAAAAAGGCGTGGAAACCTCAAAAACAGGTGATTTGGTGCTTTTAGCGTCAAAATAAATTTATAATGTCACAAAATTTTCAGCAACTTATGGAGGCTTGGTGACAAAAACTGAGGCCTGCCACATCTTGCCAAATCCCAATTCCCATATTGGCTTCCAATTCCCCTAGAGCTACTTTAGTAGTTTAATAAATACTATAATGTTAAAACCAATATCAAGTTTTAAAGTTTGCAGATAATTATCCCCCAAAGATGGAGTTCCTTCTTGCTTATGCGCTCATGTGTACCTCACAGATCATGGCATTTGATTTTGTGGTTTCTGCAGCCTCTACACTGATTTTGGACCCCCCAATTTTGAAATTGAAGAAATCATAGAACCAACTTTTGAGATTGTGTATTTACAAAATCCAGTTACCATTTCTCAATCAATTTTATTCTTCCTAGTTTTCTTTGGCCCTACTGTCCTTCTGCATCTGCTTGGAGAGTTGTCTGCAAATTTCAACTTTACAACTTTTGTTAATTTTAATTATTTGATGGTTTGGTATTTATTCCCCATTTTGTGAATTTTTCAGAGTTTTGCAGAGACTTGTCCATGGCATTTCGAGTCCTAAGAATAAAAATTATTGTTGTTATATTTAGTCATATTGTGTTGGGGTTTACTTTCATTAGTGCAACAATATTCATTTATTTAATTAAACCCTAACAGTTTGGGGGCTGAATACTGGTTTGAATTGGGTTTAGCGCCTCAGCACCAATAATCCTTAATGCTGGTGTCATGATGCTTCAATTACACACATAAATTAATGCACAATCAATTATATCAATTATTGAGATTAATTAAACTTCATATAGTCAATCTTATTGTTTGACATGTATGCCAAAAAATTAAGCTCTGCACAATCCTGGTCAACAATCCTTCACATCCTTAACATTAGAATACATAGGCTTCCACCCTAGCAGATGGCATATTACCTTGGTCTGCAGCTTTCTGACATCAATCAGATTTGTTCTTTATAATAGCAAACAACCAGCCTGTCAGGAAATCCTGATCCATCAGGGTTGACTGATCCATATTCTCATCACTGCAGCTGTGGGCCAACACTAGATGCAAGACATCTATTCTGGATGACAGAGAAAATATATCAAGCTAATTATAGGTTTACAATTTGGAAGATACCTGAGACATTCAGGATTGCAATCACTAGTTGATCAAAAAGCCCAAATAAATGAGTGTGAACAATTTGGGATTACTAAAGCAGACATGTTTCCGCCAGATTGAATAAGACAGAGTATTACAACATCATGTTTCACCAAGAAATGGGATGAAGTGCCGCACATGAGCAGTGTGCATTAGACCAAGCACAAGATGAGACCCCACCCAATGGATGTCAACTTAGTTGATCTCAACTGAGTCAAGGGATATCCAGGCTGAAGAGAAGAAATTAGCAGCCTAGGATATTACCTCATTCTAAAACCACTATTTGGGTATAGAATCTAACTCTGGGGATTGAAACTAGTAGTTTGGGATGATAGGCTAGCTAGTAAGAGTTATTTGCAGCTAGACACAAGTCTGGCTGCCGCCTGCCTATGCTATAAAAAGCCCTTCTAAGATCAATTGGAAGGCAAACAAATAATAATCACCAACATTGCTACTCATTGAATAGTAGTAGTGTCAAGTATCAATAAGAGTGTATTATTGATACTTCCAGATCCTGCATGTTGTGCTTTCTGCATTACAGCACAACAATTATTTGAGATTATAAGGCACATGGCATTTGCTTGAATACAGTCATATGTGAGGATATGAGTAGTATTGTATCAGAGGAGCCAGGATCAAATGGAAACATGATTATTGTCCAGAAATGGCTTCTGATCATGCTGAAGCACTTAAAGATTAAGATAAAGGTCAACCAGATTAAAGATAGATCAAAGAAGGGTCCAAGATAATTTTATTGTAATTGATAAATTCTTCTTATACCTTCTGCAAGGTTAATCCCTGGGCTGTTAGCAATGTCTTCTAGGACATTCCAACATGTCCCTAATTTGGGTAATTATTAATCTAGGTTTGGCGCTTATTGCACGTCAACCAATATAGTATTTTCATCTTCACCCAGCACAGGTGGCCCTTGCTAACATGAAATAGTTTAGTTGCTTCAGGATCACTTCCTACTTCCCTGGCATACTCCAAGCATGATGCTTATTAATATGAAAAATGGGAATTTGAGATTATGAGGAATCAAATCCAGCGCCTCGGCGCTTGACATAAAAGTAGTTTGGCGCCTAATCCAGTTGCTAGGCGGCACCTGTGTTATTTCCAAAGTGGCGTGGCAGCGCTTATCATTGGCTAATTTAAGGTTCAGGTCATCAGACTACTGCTGATCTAATATGCATGTATTTTGTACTACCAATTTATGGTGTTTGGCTGCTGTAATTCATATCTGCGAGCTCTGTCATAATTGGCATCATTGATTTTTATACTGCTAATTTATGGATTTGGTTGCTGAAATCCTAATCTGTGAGCTCTGTCATAATTGACATCATTCTTGCTCAAAATTCCCAACACTGCCAAACCACCTCTGCACAAAGCTGCTGGTGTCACGTCCCTTGACTCAGGACCTTTCCTATTACTTGGCTCCAGCAACAACAGAACCCCGCCAGTTGCTGTATTAATAACCACACCAATTGGAAGCACATCTGTCTTCATACATATCCACTTTTATCAACACAGACACAATGTCCAAACACTATAATAAAAACCATCTCTCTTCTTCAAGAACACAAAATCTTGACACAGTCCATTAATCTTTTAAAAGAAAATCCAGAAATTTTAAAATAAAAAGCTATATAATCTTTTCCACAGATGAATAGAAAGGCTGAAATCCAATATGAAAATTTTTGCTAATCTTTTTACAAAATTTAACACTTCATCGAATACTACTTCCTACAGGTTGAAATTTTAAGCATATTAGATTTTAAAATTGTAAGCTTTTAGATGTACAGAGTTGGCAAGATCAAATTATTAAAGTTTCGATTAAAATGAAAATATAACCTTAAGCTACTTGAGGTGGGAGTTGTTGTTTGTATACATATTTTACCAAGCCAATTGTCAAACATGAAATTGAAAAAAGTATTATTAAAATATAATGTTTGTACAGAAATTGTTCATTGGAGAAATTTTTCTCAAACTAATAGTTTGAGCCAGATGGTAGGACATTTCAAATTTATACAGACGAATCTTATCATGGCAAGTATAGTGTTTAAAATCCAATTTTTATAAAATGATTTCAGAAAAATAATAGCCAAAAACCCCCAATAAAAATAATTGCGTCTTGGACTTTATAAGGCAAGGTTAAATAAATCATAAGGATACAATTGAAACCTAACTGATTTAAAATACTTGCCAAATCTTGTAAAATCGTAACAATAAAGCATTTAAAATGAAGCTTATTTTGCTACATTTCCGAAAAAACATATTGACGATACTCAGGTCCAATCAGTCAATCCTTGAAACACTTTCATTTTAGATCTGGAGGACAATCTGCTTGGTTCTTCCAGTCACCCTGCTGGAAAGCTTCCAAACCAGAAAGTTCTGAGTAAATCTTCTGGATAGTGGGAAACTCTGACATATCAACTTGGAATCTATGAAATTAATAGGCAAAAACAAATTATTGTACCGTTCGGCATTGTAAACTTGAGGATATAAGCAAAGATCTGCAAAAGTCACTTCGTCCCCGAAGCAGTATTTCCCAGACACTTTCTTAAGATGCTTCTCAAGCCCTTTTAAAATCAGTACAAACCCCAAATATTGAATGTTCACCTTTAAATCCGTTTGTAATCCAATGCTTCCCCCATTCGCCTTTCTTCTCATCGCCTACCTTTTGAAGCACCCGAAGGTTCTGAACAGGCTGAATGTCAACAGCAATCATCTGAGAAATAGCTCTAACCTAATATAATAAGAGGAGGTTCAAAAAATACGTACATGAGCTCTATTGATGGGATCTTTTGGAAGAAGAGGACTCTCTATATCTATCTCAGTTTTAAGTCCTGAAGTTTAGCTTACGAGGATATATCTCCTCAATGAATTCTAGTATAGCAAGAGATTGGGTTAAGATCTCTCCTTTAAATACGAGACTAGGCACTTCACCGAGAGGATTGATTTCAAGGTACTCTGAGCTAGTCTTTGAAAATTAAACCCTGTATTGATATAGGCTCTACCTGCTCTCCTTTGACTAAATGGATGGATTTACTATCATAATCGATCCCTTTCCACGCAAGTGCAATGCGCACACGTGCAGAACATGAAGATCTGAAATAAGTGTAAAGTATAGGCTTTTCTTGAGACTTAAAAGTAGGTGATTAGTTGAAGTTTTTTTGTAGCTATGGTTAATCGTAATTCCAATATTTAGCAGCTCTTAAAGCAGGAATAACTAACGTGGAAAAACTTAAAGAATTCAAAACGAACCATGGTTATTTAGTAGAGAAGAATATAAGATCTTTTCAACTTTCTAACCTTAATTAATGTTGGGCTTTAATTCTGCATAGCTAGAATATTTCGAGGCCTAACGATGACGTCACTCTGTGACTATCTTGCTTTAAATTTGCATCGAGTTAGCATAATGGACTACAGTCAATTTAAATTGACAGTAAAACTTCACTATTCTACTGTGGATCTCTGGAAACCCCCTTTTGTAACACCACATATAACTACCAAGTTAAATTCACTTTTCTGAATCCACAGTCTTTTCGATCTTCATAGCTAGTTTTTGGTGAAAGTAAGGGTCCGATTTCAAAAGCAACCAGTTTGGTAAAAGATATCTACTTGAATGTAATAAAGGGCGGTGAATTACTGCAGATAGCTAGCAAAAATAAGTTCACAGGTTAAGGTAAACTGAGATATTTTCTAAACAGAGTGACAAATATGGAAAAACCAAATTTTTGTTAAAAATGATATATTAAGATTTTTAAGGAGAATCAATTTTTGATGCCAATTAATGTTTCACTATTTTTATGCTAAAAATCAACCTAAATTTTTAGTAAATTAGTTCACAGTTTGAAAAAACAAATACTCGAGTGCCTCATTATGCAAGGGAGGGGCTAATTAACAAAGCCAGGCACACACCTGGTGAGCAAACCACCAGGGTGCAATTCAGACAACATTGTGATGGCTAAAAAGAGGGTCCAACAAAGAATATATGAGTTCCTGTCAAATAAGGGCAAGGATTATAGATGAGAGCATGAAAAGAGACAATGTTCTGATTCAATAAGCAAGGCAAGATTGTCAGGGTTAGAAAGGCTAGCTGGAAAATTCTAGCCAACAAATGTTAGCTCTAGTTAGGGAGAGCTTTGTTTATTGAGGTGAAATCAATGAAATTGTTGAGGATCTGGATGTACAAGTATTCTGGCTACCGCCAACCTACTCAACATCCAGTCATTGCCCGATTTGGTGCCCTTCCAATATACCGTTTGGCATACCAGGAATGGCAACCAAGCAATATCACATGACTGTCCAAGTATCCAGTGGCTTGAACCCATCCCGCACATGACCAACCCCTAGGTTTGATCCAACTAAATCTCTGCCACAGCCAAGTCTATATAAGTCTAAAGTATTATCCAATAAAATATACTTCTCTTCTTTCTCAATTCCATATTTGAAGCTTCCCCAAAAGGCACTCCTTATCACTGATAGCAGCTACAGTTTTTTGACCACACCCATGAAAGAGAAAATGACTGACCAAAACCTGCCCACCTTCGCTCACGTACTCAACCAGGCCACATCCCAGGAGACCTGGAAAACGTACTTCTGTGCCCACGACATCAATGAAGATATACCTAGTAGATGCACCATATTTGAAGGTCTGGTCATGCCCAAAGCATGTACCAAGATAATTCAATACAGTCACTCTCTTCAACCACAAATAAACGTACAACCACCTATCACAGGTGAAATTACCAACACCAAATATATTGGTTTTGACAAGTTCTTTGGCAAAAACAAAGAAAACGTCATCAACTGGCTAGACCACTCAGCCACTAAACTCCGCGCCAGCCGCATCTCTCACAAAAAATGGGTCCAGGAAGCCAGCAAGCTCCTGTACAAGGCCGCAGCTAACTGGTTTGCCACCTGGATTGGCTCACAAACTGACAACCAGCTTGACAACTGAGAAGAGTTAAAAGCAGACATCACACACAATTTCTGCGTCACCAAATCCCTCCAAGTCATCACAATACAACTCAGTGATCTTCTGCAGAAGACCACTACTGCAGCTTACGCCAACAAATTTGAGGAAATACGTCGCAAAATCCAAAACCCAGCTCAAGCTGACAATGTACATAACAGAGCCTCATTCATCAACAGAATGAAACCCTCTGTTGCTGCCCTCATCCGCCCAGAAGCAAACACCTCCATGCCCGCGCTCATTACTGAAGCCAAGCGCGCTGAAAAACGCACCAACATGGAATATGCTGCATGCAATAGCAATTACTCCTCAAACGGCAATGGCAGAGAAAACTCCAATGAAAATAAACGCCAAAACACCAATTATAGTAATAGCAACTCCAATTGCAATAATGGCAATCACAGCCAAAGCACAAACTGCTCCCGTCCCAAGAAAGAGGACACTGCCAAAGTAAACAATGCTGAAATAGCAACCCGCTATGAATCTGACCCCACATTCTCTGACCTCAAAGGTCTCAAAACAGAGGAACAGGGAAAAGAGGAGGGGGAACAGGCTTACGTGCCACTGTCTCCCCCCAAATTGACAAGAAATTGTACCAAGGCCCAAACTTTGCTGCTCGCATCCCACATGTCCCACAATCCTCCATTTTTATAAACTTAAAAATTAAAGATCACTCACAACTTCCTGTCTACTCATGTACTTACAAATTTCATACACATAAAATTTTATTTGACTCTGGTGCTCAACACACTATGGTAAGAAAACCATTTGTAACCAAGTGAAAAATATCAGTTCTCAAATCCAACTTCAAATACATCAGAATGGCAGACAAATAAAAGGTTCTACTTGAAGGCAAAACAACTCCCTTCAGAATTGACCTCCAAGGCATACAAACGTCCATCAAAGGACTTGTCATGAACAACATAAACTACAACATTGTAGCAGGCATGGACTGGTTCACCCGAGTGAACCCCAGTGTATGTTGGAAAACAAAAACCATGACCATCAAACACAATGGAGTCAATTTTAATATCCTCAAAGAACCCAATGACCTCATTCTAAGGGACACAGTATTTGTCCAGGTCATAAACAAGACAACTCAGATCATCTAACCAAAGATAGCACTTTCCACATAATGAGGTACACTGAATTCAATAACATACAAACACAAAAGATCCAATGCCCAGAACTTGCGGCACTCCTAAATGAACACACCCATGTATTCAAGGAAGAACTCTCCAAGCTACCCCCCAAACGGGAGGTCAAACATGGCATCAACCTATGCAAAGCCATGCCCAAACCTGCACCCCTCTACAGACTTTCTCCCATGAAGACCCAAACCCTCAAAAGCCATATTGAGGACAATCTAGAAAATGATTCATTTGCCTGTCTGAATCCCCATGGGGGGCAGCAGTATTCTTTGTAAAGAAAAAGGAAGGCACTCTGCATCTAGTAACTGACTAAAAAGCACTAAATGCAAGCACAGTAAAGAATAAATAACCTCTTCCACTTATAGAGGACCTGTTTGCAAGACTCTCAGGAGCCAAATATTTCTCAAAATTGACCTCACCTCAGGTTACAACCAAGTTGAAGTAAAGGAAAATGACATACTAAAGACCGTGTTCCGTACGCAATTTGGATCCTTCAAATGTAGAGTAATGAACTTTGGGATGATCAACGCTCCCGCAAAGTTTGTCACCATGATGAACCAAGCACTAAAAGGTCTCTCAAATACATTATGCTACCTTGACAATATCATCAAATTCTCAAAAACAAAAGAGAAACACCTCACACATGTCTGCAAGACACTCAATCAACTTGCAAAGCACAAACTTTACGTAAAACCAACCAAGTGCCAATTTATGGAAAAGAAACTCCTGTTCTTGGGCCACATTGTCTCCAACGGTGGCATCAAAGCAGATCCAGAAAAAAATAAAAACCATAAATAACATGCAACACCCCACCTCTGTTAAACAAGTTAGATGCTTTCTTGGAATGGTAGCTTACCTAAGGAAATACATCAAAGACTGCAGAAAACTGACTGCACCAATCAATGACTTAACCAAGGGTAATGTCAAAAAGCAATTCATCTGGACACCAGAATGCGACAAGAATTTCCAACTATTAAAACAAGCTTTGATTGAAGCACTAATCTTGAAATACCCTAATAACAATAGGTGCTATGAGCTTGAGTCAGATATCAGTGACACTGCCATTGGCGCAGTCCTACGCATCCACCAGCCAGGGCAGCAAGACTTCCTACTAGTATGTTACAAAAGCAAAAAGCTAACCAACACTGAACAGAGGTACCCAATACATGATAAGAATTGCTAGAAGCATACCACACATGTAAGAAACGGAGATGTTATCTAGAAGGACATTTAAACGTCTGAGTACTAACTGACCATAAATCCTTAATATATTTCAAAACTCAGAACACACCTGTACGGCAACAAGCCAAATGGATGTCCTTGCTAGAGCAGCTCAATTTGGACATCCAATACAAAAAGGGGGCAGAGATGGCCACAGCTGGTCACAGCTGATGCTCTCTCTAGGCTATGTCAGCCAAGAGACAATCATTCTGACCACCTGGACCCTGAATGGCCTAACTTATACAATACTGAGTATAAAACCAAAGGGAAAAACCCCTCAACACATCAACTGACCCACAATACATTAGTAAGGAACAAAAAGTATTTCCATTTATCAAATGGCACTGTATACCAAATTATTAACAACAAACATGTCCCGTACATTCCACTTGCACAAAGAGTTGACACCATACTAAGGCATCACCGCCTATTAGGACATACAGAGGCTAACAACTTATACCTCACGTTAAAAGAGATAGTATGGTGGCCCAATCTCAAACAAGATATAATTGACGTTCTAAAAGAGTGCACAGTGTGCAAGAAATACACCAGCACAAAGGCACCCCAGCCAACAGTCAACCCAGTACCTGGCCCTGAACCATTCAAGGTTTGGGGACTAGACGTAGTGGGCCCCTTCCCAGAAACAAAGTCAAACCAACATTTCCTATTTGTAGCCATCAACTTTGCCACATGCTGGCCCATCTGCTGGGCAACAAAGGACCACAAAGCAGAAACCATAAATCAATTCATTAACAAAGCAATCATAGCCAACTACAGCACCCCAGACTACATAATAACTGATGGAGCAACTGAGTTATCAGGTCACATAGTAAACAACAATTTAAAATCCAAAAACATTAAGCATTCCACAACCTTGCCCTACAGGGCACAGGCCAACGGCAGAGTTAAATGCCTAAACAACAGTCTTATCAGGGCCCTTGAGAAAATAATGGATGGCAAAGCCAAAGTCACATGGCCACTATACATGAAACATGGATTACTAGTATCCCAGGTTGGCACCAACCAAGGGACAGGCTACTCACCGTTTGAACTAACATACAGATACAACCCAGAAATAATTACCTGCAACAAGCAGCCATACGTAAAGATCCCCCCAGGGAAACCCCCCACAGTAGAACAAGTACAAAATCTACAACACATACACTTTAAAGCTAAAATAGCAGAAATAAAAATGCTCTAAACACAAAAGGTAACCTCAACAGAGGAACCACTTCCCATTGACTCCCCTGTCTGGGTCCTAGCTGGAAACAGAAAGAAGCTAGACTCAGTAAACAAAGGACCAGGAAGAATCATCAAGTATAAACCATACCAAAACACCTATCTAGTGAAATTCCAAGGTGTCAAAACCCCCTATTGTCAAGAAGTATCACAGAACCTGTCTCTGTCTTAGCAAAGGAGAACACTCAGCCAGACTGGTACCAACTAGCAAACAACTCCAGAAACATCAGGTGGCAGCCATTAAGACAAAGCCCCCTCCTGATGCACCAGAGTAACCCCTTAAGAGGATGTCAAGGGTCTGGATGTACAAGCATTCTGGCTACCGCCAACCTACTTAACATCCAGCCATTGCTCAATTTGGTGCCCCTCCAATATACCGTTTGACATACTGGAATTGGCAACAAACTAATATCACATGACTATCCAAGTATCCAGTGGCTTGAACCCATCTAGCACATGACCAACCCCTAGGTTTGATCCAACTAAATCCCTGCCACAGTCAATTCTATATAAGTCTAAAGTATTATCCAATAAATATACCTCTCTTCTTTCATAATTCCATATTTGAAGCTTCCCCAAAAGACAATCTTTATCAAAATAAAGGTAATATTTTATATTACAGATAATAATTTCAATGGAGTCTATATACCAGTATTATTTCTCATTTGGGAGGAATTGAATAGAGACTCAACATTTAATTTGTAAAGAAAGGAAGTGATTGTAATGATATATAAAAGTAAGCCCTCTATAATCACTACAATAATAATAAAAAGAATGAATTATAATTAGTCTTGAAAATACAAAGAATTTTTATGATTTTAAAAATTCAAAATTAATTTCAACAAAAATTTAGCTAAGCTTTACAATTCCCAAGATAAAATATTTAGCAAAAATAATGTTAGTTTAAAGAAATCAGCTCTATTGTAGATCTATAAAGTAAAGAAGATAATATATCATTTTGTAAATATCATAATATTTTAATAATAAGTTGTAGGAATTTACTAAGAATGTCTTATACTTCTTTTTTTTAAAAAAATACCTAGTGTCAGAAAATATGTGCTTCATGTATTATGTCATATTTCATGATGGGATCCTATGTGTTGTAATATTATGAATGTACACAAAGAATATATGACTTTGTCACTATACATTGATCCTTATGGTTTGAAAATTCAAGAATTCTAACTGGGCTCACAGCCAAAAGAATTTGAAAAATTCTTTTATACATCCAAAAGAAATTTTTAGTTTGCTTCTATACTTCTAAATGAGGAAATGTGCTATATGAAAAAAGCACCATCTTTTGCTATAACTCCTAAAATACAAGATAGTGAAAAAATAAGGAGGAAAATCACACTTATAAGTAAATTCATAGGAAGGAGGAATAATTAACACCAGTCTTTATTTTCAGTAAAAATGACAATAAGACTTGTCTATCTTTCCACATTAATTTAGAAAGCTTAAATGCTTCAATAAAAAGTGACTGGAGCATAATTAGGAAAGTGCAGCAGATAGCTCAGTGTAAGGTAGTTTTTAAAAGATATCTATAATGTGGCACAGTATAATAAGGGCAGTCAGCCCAATATATCTTTTGAGTGTAATGTGTGGCAGCCTCAAGCTACTACTTCTCTTGAAGATCTGAGGCAGATATCTTTCTAGACCCCCAACTCAGGGCTAGCAAGCCAGAAAATAACTGATATTATTAAGAGATGATTAACAGCCACAAAAAATCTTTTCAGCAAGCCTGCTTGAAACAACAGAACACTAGGTATTTTATCTTAGTATGGCTGGCTTTGAGATACAATCCTTATTGAGCGCTTCTAGACACTATTATGACAGCAGATAAACTGAAAAATCTTTTAGTTCTAGTATATAATAACATTTATAATAATTATAATTATAGGTTACAAGTGCAAAAGACCCTTCTCTAATGTACTATTAATATTACAGGTGATTTCTGGCTCTGCTCTCCCTTGAGAATAGAATTTTGATCCAAGACAGAAGCAAGCTTGACTATTGATTTATTTAATCCTGCCACCTGCAGCCTGAGCATCCAATTCAATGTTTAATTTGGCTTTGGCCTGCTCTAGCTGTGCACTTGTGCTTATTGGCTGAATTTTTAATTTTTAATAGCATAAAACTCTGATACCCAATATAGATAAAGTGTAAGCCAAGGATAAACAAGAGAAATTCAAAAATAAAAGCTGGTACTTATTTGTACAAGACTGCAACATTCTAAAGAGAGCATATGAGTGGGCATGTAATCAAGTTAAAGAGGTTCTGCTTTTAACAATTTGGACAAGCAAGATATGATAGAATTCATTAGAAACATTAAAGATTTAAGGAGGTTGCAGTGGTTTTTATATCTGTGAGAATAGACAAAATAAAGTCCATCTAAAGAAAATTTCACCCAAATTGGAATAAGATCAACTTTTCTCAAGGCACAATCAAAAGTCAGTAAGCCTTTTTGGTTAAAAATATATCTGGATTTCTTTTTTTAGCACATTTTACTCTTCCCTCAGCTAATTAAATTTTGCTTTAGGCTGACTTGATTTTATTTTTTATCACAGCTGTGAAAAACAATATGCATTACATAAAATCAAAAAGCTTAAAAATTAAGAGGAGCATCTGAAGTCTGAAAATGCATGACAAGATTTGTCTGAAAATCTGCAGACTGTGGTATTTTATAACCTGGGGGATGATATCCTAAGTCTTCTAAAATTAGGAAAGCACAGAGAACCTGTGACCTTGGCATAACCTGTGGCCCAGAATACTTTGTTGTCTGCAGAAGTAGAAAATCTGACTAGGCCCAAAGCCCAAAGTATTTGGGATAGTTCTTCCTACTTCTGGATACAGCTCATAGTTTGTTATCTCTATATTTAACTATAGGAATTAATAATGTATGGCAACAGTATGATCTTTTACTCTCCACTTAATTAGAATAAAACTAGAGAAAGGATTCAGAATATCAACTCTTTATTAGACAACTGATATTGGGGTTGGCTCAGCTGGTCCCAACCTTGGGTGTGTGCAGTTTGTGAAGAAAAAATTGCTTGATGACTTTCATAGCTCAGTATTCTTTCTGATGCTGTACAACTATCCCTTGGTCCAAGCAGATTAGTTGTCTGCCTGGGCCACATTCCAGGGCTAGCTAGCCTGACTGGCTACTAGTTGACAGAGGTGATTGTTACACTATACTGTATCTAATCAGAGCTACTCTAATACAATAGGCCCAGGGCCTTTTATCTTAGAGTGTTTGGCCTGATGGCCCAGTCCATGGTGACTCTTCTAGAAATGTTGCAGATGATGGCCCATATGATGGCCCTTGTTCTAGGATATAATTAAAGTTTAGAATAGTAATTATTATAAGAAATATGTTTGAGGTTCTTGATGAAGGGAAATAATTAATGAGAAGTAATTTTATGTCTCATTCATTAATTGCATTGCATGAATTTGTTGATGCCAGAATATGATTTGGTTATTGATTCATTGATCTTGCAGCCCGTGTCATTCTTGTTGAAACTATTACTAAGAGTGATTTACAGCTGGCCTTCATTAATTGGTTGAATCCATTAAATAGTCAATGCCCTAAAATCCTGACAAGATCTTTCCCAGAAGGTTAAAAAAAATAGATAACAAGGCAGAGAAGAATAAAGCTAGAGTTAAAATAGAAAAGTAATTCCAAATAACTAAATTAAGCCAATAATAAGAAAATAAACCATGAATTATGAAGCAGAGAGCAATATGTTAGTTAAAATAGGAAGGAACAATGAGGTATTAGCAGCCTATAATTCAGGAATAAACTAAGTCATTTAAATTTCTATAACTATAATTTTATTTATTTGTAAACTTTTTAGACGTACAATATATATACTTATTTATTTTATTTGATAGTCTATTTTAAATTCAGGAGACTTAATTTAAGGGATACTAGCAACAAGTTCATTCAACCACCATAAAGACATAGATACTCACATATAGCAACATCTATAACATGAATTGAGCCTGACACTACCAACCAGTGTAAATTAGGGCATCTTAAACTGCCACCCCGGTCAAGAATTTTCCTAGTTTAGGTGGCTCAATAATTATGATTGAAAACTATGCCAATTTTTATTTTTAGGCCCTTGGCAATGGTATAAATGAGAAAAAAATGGTAAAACTTTGTGAAAAAAGATCTAAGGTTCACACTTAAGGCCCTGGGAATTTTATTAATATAAGAATCAACCTAACAGAGAGAAAGATGCACTGAAGTAAAAATGATATAAAAGTAGGGATGATGGAGTTAATAATCTTATCATTAAGATTACAAAGTATATATATCATATGATAGAAAGATTGACCCCTATAGATACAAGGGAATAACTTGATAAAAGTCAATATCATGATCAGGGAATCAAAGTGATAGATCTCAATGGCAAAGCAATTGAAGTAGTCTCATTTAGAAAATGGTTTGAGATAAGAAAT
This sequence comes from Entomophthora muscae, assembly GCA_014839935.2. Taxonomy (NCBI): domain Eukaryota; kingdom Fungi; phylum Entomophthoromycota; class Entomophthoromycetes; order Entomophthorales; family Entomophthoraceae; genus Entomophthora; species Entomophthora muscae. The sequence goes on from QTSX02002943.1 coordinate 167,565, forward strand.
CAAAGGGAAAAAATGATCTTTAAATACTACTTTACAACTCACAGGTAAAATTGGTAATATCTAAATATTGTCATCCCCAACAATCTTCCTGGATCTGGCTCTCTCAAATTTCCTGTTGTGTTTGGCTCCTGGGGATGACATCCAGGAAGACACAACAGGAAATCTTTATAACAAAAGATTTGAGGTTTGAAGCTAGCCTTGGGTTAGCCTTCATGGCAAAATTAAGGGCACATACCTTAATTTCCTGTAATACAAGATTAAGAATTCCTTTTGGCAAAAAGGAAGGTAAAATCTTGAAGAATATTAAAGCCAACACAAATGTGGATCAACTTGTCTTTATTAGGAGAAATGATTCTACTTAAATAGTAGACAAGGGTCAATGATCACTCATTAGGTAGATAGAGTGACAGAAGGGGTCACTTTGGGATGAGGTCATACCAGGATCAGTCAAGGACAGGTAAGATATTCCAAAATGGGTGGATATTGAACCAGACCCATTTGCGGAAGGGGAGGCATTCCTGAAATTGAAAGCAAAACTGATCAAATCTTCACACATATCAATATTTGAAGGCCAAATAAAAATGGCATTAATGGCCTGATTCACAACATCTCCCCCCTCAAGATTGGACACAGGGAGTTGATATTTGTGGAGGAATTTGGTGTATACCCTGGCAAAAGGGCAGCCAGAGGACAGTAGCTTCACAGTATATTCAACACCCTTCTTGTAGGTGACTTCACAAGGTCTAACCCAGAGGGAGTCTAGCTTATGAGCACAACCTCCAGTACAATTTTGATAATAGAGGACTAGGTTACCCACTTGGTACTCAGAAAGGGGGGCTCTGGAAGCATTAGAGAGCAAGAGTTCCAGGGTTTTGACCTTGTAAGCGGTAAAATATGTGGTAGTGTTGCAACCGAGGTTTGAACCTCACCTGCTAACGTATCTTACAATACATAGGGGGTGCTCAATGAGTCGCCCCTTGACGTATCTAATGTTATGAACAAATCTGATGGCAATGTCAAATGGCGGGCACTTCATCCTAATTAGGAGCGTTGCCAATTTGACCCGCTGATCCCCGCACAAGTTATTCCTCGGCTCCAAACCCTACATGGAACTCCCCATTATGCCACCCCCTTGTGGTCTAGTGGCTTCCCCATTTAGTATATTAACCACAATATACCATAATAAATGATACCTTATTCTTATTATTCTGCCCTTTCCTATTTGGACTGTTGTCTTCCCCAATTCCAAGTACTGAACTCTCATTGGTTCAGTTGCAACAGTGGTAGCACAGGTAGGTTCTGACCTATCTCCAAAACAAAATCCCCCCAAGAAAGGACAGAGTACGGGCTGCATGGCTACTCCACAACAAAAGATGTTCCTTCCAATCCCCAAGGGGGACATTCCCAAAGGATATGTCATCTATCAAGATCAGTTAGCTCTTACCAGTGTATACAATTGGCTCCGCCTCAGGCAGCGTGACGCTAGTGTCACCCCGCCACAGTCAGATCTGTTACAACATATGCTCAACCTCCAACTAGCGTCCTTCACTGGCGGTGTCAAAGGAGCTGACATTGTCAGTTGGCTCCAGTCCACCAAAACGCGCCTCTGTATCTGCCAGGTTCCCAAGTCCATGTGGGTTGCCACTGTATCTGGCCGCCTTACGGGGCCTGCCGCCGTATGGTTCACCAACTGGGCCAGCCAGGAGTTTGACGTCACCTGGGCAACATTTTGAGACGCCGCCAAGTCCCAATACAGCAAAATCTTCTCCCCCATTATCTTGGGGACTCCCCTCTTAGCCATCAAGCAGACTGGTTCTGTCCCTGAGTATCTTGCCATGTGGCAACAAGCCCTTGCTGCCGCCCCTGAAGCAGTGACCAATGGGAACACCATGTTGCTCACTCTCATTGTCAATGGGTTAAAACCCCATATCTGCAAGTGGGTTCCTGTTGCACACTGCACCTCTATTGACGACTGTTATAAAGCCATTATGGAGGCCAGTAATCAGGCTTCAATGGGATTCTGCCGCACCAACAATACTCCACCCCAACCACGTCCTGCACCTAACAGCGGCCAAGGTCAAGTGGGCTGTTGCCAACCTCAACAGCAAGAAGGTGCAGCTAAACGCCCCTGCAAGGGCGAGCTCTAGCTAGCGCTAATTGAGGACCAGGGAAAAGCCTGGGGGTTGTAATAACAAGAGACCTTACAACCCTGACTGACCCGCCCTCTCAGCCCTTGCTTGCAAAGAACTCCCGCGACTACAATCTTCACGAGGTCAAAGCCCTAGATGTCTTTCAGGTCCATAGCAACAACCTTGTGTTGCAAGCTGTTCATTCCGCAAATAAAGTAACACACTTGTCCTATCCCTTCTGATTCTGTGGGAACACCCACAAGCTACTGGTAGACACCGGGGCTTATCACACCATGGTAGATCAGGCGTTTGCTGACTCCCAACAGTTAGATTGGGTACCCAGCAGATTCAAAACAGTACACGTAGCTGATTCTCACAGAATTTCCATCACCCACGAGATGGTACCCTTCTCTGTAAGAGTGGGGAACGTCCAGATTAAGCTCTCTGGACCAATCATGGCAGGCCTCAGCCTCAACGTAATTGCTGGCCTTGACTGGCTCCAGCATAACCGCCCTTACATTGACTGGGATACATCTGTCATCACCCTCAATAGAAATGGGGTGGGCTTTCAGATTTACCCCATGGAAATGAACAAACTACTACATGACACTGTGTTTGTCAGAATGACGGAAACAGGTTCATACAACTTCAGGGGGGGGAAACTAGACTTTAACCAATGTTCAGTCAAAGTTATCCGTGCAGAACCATCTGCAGTCCATCCCTTGTCAACACCAACACCACCAGCGCTAGCTGTACTCCTCAAGGAGTACAAGGACATATTCAGTAAAACACTCAAACAACTACCTCCACCCCGGGAGATCCAGCACGCTGTACAACTTCAAGGATTGTTACCTAAAGCACGACCATTATACTGTCTCACACCAAAAGAAGACAAAACCCTCTGCCAGCACCTTGTGAACGCGCTTGATAAGGGATTCATTTGCCCCTTGCTCTCTCCATACGGGGCAGCGGTCTTCTTTGTAGCTAAGAAGGATGGGTCACTTTGCCTGGTCACAGACTACCACGCCCTAAATGAGGTGACAGTTAAAAATAAATACCCCCTGCCGCTGATTGACAACCTGTTTGATACACTTGCAGGTGCAAAGGTCTTTAGTAAGATCAATCTCACTGCGGGGTACAACCAGGTCCGCATTGCATCAGGGGATGAGGCAAAAACTGCCTTCCGCACACTCTACAGGTTGTTTGAGTGTTGTGTCATGAACTTTGGAATGACCAACACTCCCTCCACCTTTGCCATGTTGATGAAAAACGCCTTTGAGGAACTGATTGAGAAGTGTGTGGTAGTGTACCTTGACAACATTATTGTCTTCAGTCAAGATCAAACCACACACCTCCAACACCTCCGTGCTGTCCTCAACACCCTTTGGGAAAACCAGCTAAAAGCTAAACCCTCCAAATGTGAGTTCCTCAAGTCGGAGTTGTTATTCCTTGGGCACACCATCTCTGCCCAAGGGATACGGCCCGACCCTGCCAAAATCAAGGCAATCACTAGCATGCCGCCCCCCACTGATGTGGGCCAAGTGCAAACATTCTTAGTCATGGTTGCCTATGTACGCAAGTTCATCCCCAATTGCAGAGAACTAATTGCACCCCTCACTGAGCTCCTCAATACCAAACAGAGCTTCCATTGGACCCCCGCCAGAGATCAAGCCTTCAAGACATTGAAGCAAAGGCTCACAACGGCACCAGTACTACAGTTCCCCAACCAAAACTGACAGTACAAACTTGAGACTGACGCCTCTGACAGGGCCATAGGGGGCGTGCTAAGGGTAGAAACTGAAAATGGCGTCTTCCTCCCTGTAGCATATGAATACAGAAAGCTCACTGATTTGGATCAACATTATCCCATCCATGATAAAGAGCTGGCAGCCATTGTACACTGTGTGGAGAAGTGGAGCTGTTACTTGGAAGGTGTGACCTTCCCACCCCTTGTTCTGACGGACCATAAGTCACTCCAGTATTTCAGCACGCAGTCCCATCTGACACGCCACCAAGCAGGATGGGTTGAACGTCTGTCCCCCTATCAATGACACATCAAATATAAGCCTGGAAAAGAACTTGTTACAGCCAACGCTCTTTCACAACTCTATGTAGCGTCCATCACTGGGGACAACGGTCTGGACCCAGACTGGCCCATGCTCTATCTGCGCCCTGAGGCAACCCACTACAAGGGCCTTAACTCGGTCACCATCTCCAAGCTGAAGGATAACAAAAGTCAGTTCACCATCAATTCTGGGAATGTCTGCCATCAAGCAGAGACAGGTGAAAAGACGCTGTATATTCCCACTACACAACAAGGAGACACCATCCTGCACTACCACTAAACCTTGGGTCACATCAGAGGGCGTAGTCTCTTCAAGATCATGAAACGTAAGGTTTGGTGGCCATGCATGCGCCAAGACATCTTGGACCTCCTCAAGACATGCGTATTGTGTGAAAAGAATATGTCCAAACCTGCACCTCCTAAGTCTGTCCTACCCATCAAGGCTATGGAACCCTTTGAACAGTGGGCCCTTGACATTGTGGGACCGCTTCCTGAAGACAGACTGGGTAAAAAGTATATTATCACCACTATTGACTACTTCATGTGTTGGCCAGTGGCCTGGGCCACAACCAACCACACCACCACCACCGTTACCCGCTTTATTGGCAAGGAGATTGTGGCCTGCTTTGGGCGACCCAAGCGTCTCATCACTGATGGCGGGCCTGAACTTGTTGGACACATCATGAAGGCATACTGCGTCAAGAACGCGCTCCAACATATAGTCACAACCCCCTACCATCCACAAGCCAACGGGCGCGTGGAACGGTTAAATGGCTCCCTGGTTCAACTGATTGCCAAGCTCTCACAAGAGCACCCTAATACTGTGTGGACTGAACATCTTCCCACCGCCCTACTGATCCTGTGAGCAATAATCAACAGGGGCACTGGGTTCAGTCCTAACACCCTGGCCTTTGGAACACCTGACGGTCTGACTGGGGTTGAACAGGGGAAACTACGGTCCAAGGTTCCCGACAAACCCCCCTTAGTGCCAACTCCCTCCCTAGACCAATGACGCGCCAAAGCCCAGGAGATCAAACACAAGCGGATTGCAGGGGGGACAAAACACCTCAAAGCTAGGTACGCCGTAGGTGACCCCGTCTACACCCTCAATCCCAATTCTGCCAAATTAGAGCCCAACCACCTAGGGCCCTTCAAGGTAGCTGCCGTCTAAAACAACCATACCTACTAACTGAGGATGCCCAGGGAAACACCAAGAAACTTCACCACAATTTCTTGCGCCCCTGCTGTGCCATCCCCACACAAAGGTTGTTCATGCGGACCTTCCCAAACCTTCTGCAGACTCCAGTCCTGGTGTCTGACAACAAGAAGGGGGCAAGGGGGGTGTTGAAACCAAGGTTTGAACCTCGCCTGCTAACGTATCTTACAATACACAGGGGGCGCTCGATGAGTCGCCCCTTGACGTATCTAATGTTATGAATGAATCTGATGACAATGTCAAATGGCAGGCACTTCATCCTAATTAGGAGCGTTGCCAATTCAACCCGCTGATCCCCGCATGAGTTATTCCTTGGCTCCAAACCCTACATGGAACTCCCCACTATGCCACCCCCTTGTGGCCTTGTGGCTTCCCCATTTAGTATATTAACCACAATATACCATAATAAATGATACCTTATTCTTATTATTCTGCCCTTTCCTATTTGGACTGTTGTCTTCCCCAATTCCAAGTACTGAACTCTCATTGGTTCAGTTGCAACAGTAGCTTGGATGTCAATGATATAATTAGTTAAGTCTTTGACATGAGCTTCTGGATTAGCAGAGGCATCAAACTCAATCAATGGGGGTCCCAAGATTGAGGGGGTAGTGACTTCTTGTCTGTACAGCATGGCAAAGGAGGACTGGCCAGTCAATCAATGTCTGCTGAGTCTATATGCAAAGAGGTCAGCAGGGAGGAGCATATCCCAGCTAGCAGCATCAGAGAGGGTAAGCTTACTAATGATAAAAATAAGGGTGGAGCTTGCTTGTTCCATTGTCCTGTTGGTTTATGAGTTATACAGTGCAGAGAAGGATTGATGTGTACCCATAGCCTCTATAATGCACATTATGAGGCGAGCATTAAAGTTGGTTCCATTGTCAGAAAGCAGGACTTGGGAGCAACCATGGTGGTAGAAGATATCTTGCAACAAGAAATTGACTGCGGTTTTGGCAGTTATATCTTTGGTTGCTCTAGCATCAACCTATTTGCTAAAGTGGTTGACAGCTACTAAAATGAATCAACACCCAGAACTAGAAAGCAGGCGAGGCCCAACAGTGTCAATACTTACAGTGTGGAAGGCATGCTTAGGGGATGAACTTGAACTGATGCTGTGAAGGTTGGGGGAGTTGGAGCTAACAAGAATGACATGAGTCAAGGACTTCAGGAATTAGGAGGTGCATATTTTTCCAATAGAAGTTTTTGCACAACCAGTCATGAGTTTTTGCTATGCCTCTGTGTCCCATGATGATGTGGGCTTGGAGAATGATGGCAACCCTCATGCTAGGACGGATGTTGGGTAGATAAGTGTTGTTGACTTTCTTGAAGAGCTGTCTATCTTGAATCACAGTATCCTTTGATAGGACTTGCAGTGCCAGAAAAACGTCTTCTGGTTCAGTGGTACAGGAGTCAGAGTGCCCTATCAACTTGTATAGGTGATTGGCGTTAGCAGGATAGATAGCTAGTATAGGCATCCTCAACAAACCATCAGTATTCTGATGTTGTGAACCAGGGTAATGTACTACAGTGAAATTGTATCCTTGCAGGTGTAAGGCCCAACGGGCTAGTCAACCTTTGGGCTCCTTTAATTGTTGCAGCCATTTAAGGAATGAATGATCTGTGACCATTGTAAAGTGAGTCCTGTAAATTTAGTGCTAGAACTGTTTTACTTCATGCAGAACAGCTAGACATTCCCTTTCTGTGACACTATACAGTTTATCATGTTTGTTGAGGACATGTGAAGAGTAGGCCAAAAGTTGGTACACTCCTTCATCATCAAGATGGGCCAAAATAGCACCAACAGATACTCCACTAGAGTTGGTGTACAAGATGAACTCCTTATTGTAATCAGGTAGACTAAGATGGGAGCCTCCTTAAGTTTGACTTTCAGCGCTTCATAAGACTGTTGTTGACTGTCAGTCCACTCAAAGGGTATGTTGTGTAGGAGTTGGACAAGGGGTTTGCTTAATTCAGCAAAATCAGGGATAAATTGTTGATAGTACCCCATCATACCAGGAAAGACCTGGACCTCTTATAGGTTTGTGGGGGGCAGCATCTTGTTAATGGCTTCCACCTTATTATTCATAGGGTGTATTCCAGTTTGGGTGACCTTGCGCCCCAAGAATTCAAGTTGCTCCTTGAAGAAGGAGCATTTAGAGGGTTTGAGTTTCAAGCATGCCTCCCAAATTTTGATCAAGACAGCTTTGAGGTGGTCCAAATGGTTGGTAAAGGTGGATCTGAACATAGTAATATCATCAAGGTATACTAGGACATATGAGAGCTTCAAATCTCCCAAGATGGAGTCCATAGCCCGTTGAAATGTAGCAGGGGCATTGCAGAGTCCTTATGGCATACAAGTGGGTTTAAAAAGACCTTCTGAAGTGACAAGCACAGCATTCTCTCTATCTTCAGGAGATAAATTGACCTGCCAGTATTCTGATGCTATTTCTATAGAAGAGAAAAACTTCAATCCCCCTAATTGTCTAAGAACATCATCAATTCTAGGCAGAGGATATGAGTCCTTTTTGGTGAGTGAGTTCAGGCAGCGGTAATCTATCACAATGCAGTGGCCTCCATCCTTTTTTTGAGGATTGACAATGGGGAGGCCCAAGGACTCTGGGAGGGAGCCAAGAGCCCAGCATCCAAGAGTTGCTTAAGCTCTGTAGAAACCTGTGCATCCTCTACCCTACTATGGCAGTAAGGCTTGGCACAAAAGGGCAGTGTATCACCTATATCTATCTGGTGGATAACCCCTTTGCTAGACCATAGTCAGTGGGTACAGAGGCAAAGATATCCTTAAACTGGTCTAGTAATTCCAGAACATCTTTTTGTTGAATGGGTGATAGTTGTGGGAAGTCTGCAGCTGTGAACAGGGCAAGGACCTGAGGGTATCCTTCAGGCAAGTTGAAATCATTAAACATTCCAAAGGGATAGAGGGACGCCACTTGCTCTTAACCTAATATGCAACCATGCCCGAAAACCTGGCCCTTGGTCACCTGCATAGACAGGGCAGTCAGTTTAGCCAATAACAGCTGTACAGGCTCCAAATGAGTCTGGTCCAAAATCCCAGGGCATAACCATGGCTCTTTAAGGCTTAAGGAATCAGGTGAATATATCTCCAGAAATGACTTTTCAGGTAGTTTGTAGGATATCTGGGAGCCTATAATCACTTGGGAGCCTGGAATGATGGTAATAGCTGCAGGGGCCAGAAGAGGCACACCTTACTCTGCGGGACAGGAAGGAGGAGGGGAACACATATTAGAAGAATGAGTCCTGTACTTGAGTGAAAAGATATCAGTGGGGTACTTGAGCACACATGTCTTAAGAAGTTTTCCTGGGAGACGCGGGGGTTCTTCAAAGATTAGAGGAATCTCATACCCTAAGAGTGATAGGTACCCATCTTAAAGGTTCACAATCCCATTGTAATCTCAAAGGAATTGCGTACCAACCAGGAGATTGTAAATTTTGTTTTTGAAGACAACATTAGGGGATGCAATAAGAAGCTCCCCAAACCTCATTAGCAGGGAAGAGTAGGCACCAATGGCTAAAGTTTTGGCCATGTCAGCTTTACCATATTAGTGAGTGTAGTTGAGGTCAGGAGCCAGATTAAGTTTTTTCATTAACTTGGACAATACCACATTGACTGGAGAGCCTGTGTTCAAGATAGCATTGATCTTAATCTTTTGGATCAATACTTCCACACAGGTAGTATCTTTCCCAAAGGGGGTAAGACAGCCAGCACGTCCTGAGCTGTCTCCAATTCTTTCTCCCATTTGGTCAGCATGCATTTTAAGGCAAGAATTTCCTTATACACAGTCTGAAAGGGAAGAGATACAGCCATATTCTGAAAGAGAGCTTCTGGTAGTTCAGCATCCCCTTCAGAGGAATCTACCAAGATAGGGGGACAATGAGTCTGAGCTAAGTAAGGACAAGCCACTACAGCCTTAGCTTCATTTGAAGATGGGCAAGTTGTAGTTGTGGTTTTTCCTGAACGTAGCTTGAAAGGGACAGAAACTGTCTCCAGGACTGCCAGCACAGAGTAGCCATAACCATCAGACTTATCACAGTCAGAATCTTTGGGTTCAGAATCACTGGAGAGGTTATGGAACAAGTGAAGGATAGTTGGGCTAGCCAAGGGGGAAGATTCATTGTCAGAAGGGGGATCAGGAAGAGACAGAGGAGATTGGTCAGCAGAGAGCGTCTCTGCCTCTAAGCTGACCTCTCTTTTACTGCCTGCTCCTTTGGGTTGTAACCCTCTACCTGAGGGTTGGTGCAGTTATTTGAGTGATGTCCTATTTGACCACAGTTATGACATCCTTGTCTCTTAGACTGCCCACTTGAGCCTAGGGTCATAATTTGCGGAGTACAGGAGGTGGTTCCTGCATTGTTGGCCTTATTTTTGTGCACCACAGTATCCTCATGGGTCAAGTGCATGTCTTGAAAGAGGGTCTTGATGCTCTTAATTGGAGTAAGGGAAGATTTGTGGGCCTTAAAGTACAGACATAAGAGTTGGTTCACCTTTAAAGTGTTTGAACATGCTGTGTACGCTTCCTGTGGAGTTAACTTTCAACTGGTGATCAACTGTTATCCTTCAATTAGGAAACAATTGAAAAATTCAGCCAGGGTCTCTTTGGGATTGAAGGCAATGTGTATAAACACATCCTTCTTGACTTCCAAGCTAGATCTCCTCCAAATCTCTCAATTAAGAGGTGATTCATGTCCTCCCAAGTGACAATAGAAGGGAGTTTGGGGACCACAACTTCTTGGCATGTGGGATGCAAACAGGTAAGAATATGTTCCTTCTTAAGTTCATTGGTGGCCCTACGCATTGCATTCTTGTAAATTGTCAGGAAGGCAGCAATGATAGAGGTTTTAGGATCAAATATCTGTTTGAATGAAGGCTTATAATTGGGGTCAATGGACAATGAGGTGGATTGGCTGTTGTCATCTGGGTTCAGAACATTGGTATGGGGATTGACCTCAAAATCAGATTTTGCAGCAGGTTGTCTAGTTCAGAGGAGTCAAAGGCTTTCCTCTAGGGTATCCAAGGTAGAGCTGTTCTGTCACTAATATCTCTAGCAGTGGCAGCAGCAGCTCCAAATTCATCAATCTTAATCTGTTGCACTTCTAGTGAACCAGCAATACCATTGATACAAGTGGCCAAGAAGTTGTTTGAGTGGTCAAAGGGATAACCTGTCTATTCATTATCTCAGTCAAGCAAGAGAGGTTTTATACCTCTCTTTTCAATGTGTTCTGCCTATCAGCAACATCATTTGTTACTTCTGCTAGCTGATCCAGGGCAAGGGCGCAGTTGATCTGGGGTTGGCCTTCCAAGCCAAGGCAACAACCATGATAGCCATGATCAAGAATACTAGCAACTTCAGCTTCCTCTTCACCTTCAGATTCAGAGGACAAATCATCAGGATTAGAGAGGCATTGTCTCAAATACTCAATTTTACCTTGCAAGTTAGCTACTTGTTTGATTAGCAAAGCAATGCAAGGGTTGGGTGTAGGCTCTACTGGAGGAGGGTTTTGAACAGAAGATTGACACCAAGTTGTAGCCTTGAGCTCTGCTATGGCTTCCCATACTTTGGCTTCAAAGTCAGACAGGACCTCAACAGGAGGAGCAGGAGGTGTCACCTCAATGGACGCTACTCTATCATCCATGTAATTTTGTACTTGATACAGAGTGTTGCCTATTACAGTCTTATCCAGACCATATTAGTGTTTTAGGTGGCAGCCCCAGGTGTCAACATGAGTCCTAACTAATTTGAGCTGGGAATTAATATGCTCTCAAAATTGGTTGAGTTTGGTAACCAGAGTCTCAAAGTCCTGGCAATGCTTTAGAAGAGAGGCCTCAATTTGTCCACACCACGTTGCTTGATGCTCATTCAATTTTCACAGTTGGTCCCTGATATATCCAGGGAGCAAGGAACAAAGGGAATTCAGTGATGAGGTTAGGTACTTCTGAGAGACCAGAAAGTCACACTGGTTACTGAAATACAAGCAAAGAGGCTATGGGACCATTCTTGATATGCCATATTTTGAGCATGGTTGTTTGAGACAGCAGTGGCTACAGAATTTAGAAGCTGGTTCTGGGATCCTAATGCAAGTTGATGGTGAACCAGATTGGTTTGGATAAACTGGTTGACTAACACGCCAATAGTATCCATAGATTCCATTAGCGCAGGGGGGAGACCAAAGTCCAAGAGAAAGGAGTACAGGTCTTTGGAAGCGTACCCGGGACAGAGACCAGGGATAGTGTGCATTGTCACAGTGCCTGAGTGGAGGAGAGAGCATTCAGTAGCACAGGCTTGCTCATAGTTGAGAGAGAAAGCTGGAAGGGGGGCACGTGGGAAGGGGGGACAGAATCATTACCATGGGAGTTGAGGGGGCATCAGTGATTTCTTCTTCTAGAGGAGGACTAGAAACTTTAGTTTGGTTGGATACTTCAGAAACAAAGTGAGAAGGACCAGAGAATGCACGTGGGAAAGGGGTAACCAAGGGGCTTGCAGCCCCTGTAGTGAGCACCATTTTGTTGTGTTTGGCTCCTGGGGACAACATCCAGGAGAACACAACAGGAAATCTTTATAACAAAAGATTTGAGGTTTGAAGCTAGCCTTGGGTTAGCCTTCAGGTTAAAATTAAGGGCATATACCTTAATTTCCTGGAATACAAGAGGATGAATCACTTTTGGCAAAAAGGAAGGAAAAAGCTTGAAGAATATTAAAACCAGAACAAATATGGATAAGCTTCTCTTTATTAGGAGAAATTATTCTACTTAAATAGTAGACAAGGGTTGATGATCACTCATTAGGTAGACAGAGTGGCAGAAGGGGTCACATTGGGATGAGGTCATACCAGGATCAGTCAAGGACAGGTATGGTATTCTGGAATGGGTGGATATTGAACCAGACCCATTTTCAGAAGGGGAGGAATTCCCAAAATCAAAAGAAAAACTGGCCAAATCTTAACACATATCAATATTTGAAGGCCATATCAAAATGGCATTGATGGCGCAATTTACAACATTTCCCTTTAATTTGCCTCATTTTGTAGCTGAAATTAATGAACCCAAATTGGTCCTGATTGTAGAGCCTTACCCAAAAAGAGACAATGATATAAATAAAAGATTATAACGCCACTCTATTTAGATATAAAAAATATAAGAAAGTAGACACCATTTGAAAAAAACCTTTAAGAGAAACAGCTAAAATTTTATAATTGATGACATGAGGAGACAAAGTTTGAATCCCTTTTTTTTGAAACAAATAATGATGAATCCAGATCAAACCTGGACCCTTTGGACATGAAGATGTTAAGAGATCTTATCCAAATCTGTATGTTCAACTTTTTCTTCTTCTTTTGGAATTTTATAATTTTAAGGAAATCTTCCAATCATAAGTTTTCAATCATAAAAATGATAGTCTTCAGAAACCAACAGCTAAAAGGCCACTTTTAAACAAATAAACCATGCCCAGGGTGCAACAGAATATGTTTCTTTCTCTCCTTTGTTCTGTTTGGATACAGGTAAACCAGAGTACAGTTTTTTTAGATCCTTATTAGAAACAATTTTTCTGTTCTAGTTATGATGTAATTTGTTGTGATTTTATTGGGAAGAAATCATCTGTGTTGCTGGTTATGTAACATTGCAATCTAAACTTTTATCTCATTGGTTTAGTGATTGAGAATAACTTCTATAACTTATCCAATGTTTAACCAAGTTTTCATTTCACCTGTCTCCTCTCTACCTATATATTTTTGAGAATTATAAACTTTACATTGATTAATTAATAAAAATATTAAGTCACTCATAAACATATTTTAATATATATAGTTAGTAAAAACATCTCAGTTAAAGGTCCACAAAACAACCCAAGGCTCCCAAACTGGGGGGTATTGTGTGGTGAGGGGGGCTAAACTAACTAATTTTGGCTCCACACACAGAGAATAATCCACCAGGAATTCATCCAGTGAAGCAATAGAATGACATCTCTAACAGGGGGACATAAGGACAAGATAGGAGAGAGTGGAGGAAGGTAGGAGTTGATTGCCACCAGAAGCATGTCAGACAGCAGCCAAGGCATAAAAGAGGGAGCAGACTGGCGTGACAAATGGGGCAATTCTACATGGAGTACCTCAACTAGGGGCTGAGGTAAGGGGGCAACAGCACTCATGTTGACACTTTGTTGACATGGTCACTGTCAACTCAAAACTCTAAATCTCCTATGTTTTTTGCTAGTTGCGCTAGCTTGATTCTTTTTTTTAAAGCGTTCAGGGGTGCAAACTCAGAAAACACAACAAAATTGTGGCCATCTCAACACAATTTAATATTAAGCTTCATAAAAAACTTGATTTAATCATTTTTTTTACTTTTTACTAATAAAAATTAGTTTATTTTTTTATTTTTTTACGACGTAAAAGTGTTAATGTCAACACTTTTTAAGCATAACTTATTTTTAATAGAAAAACTGAAACATCTATAGTAAAAAAATAAATTTACATTTAAAAATATTTTTTCATTAAAGTAATATATAGAAAAAGACATTACACATACAGTTGATTGTTGAAATGTTCATGTTATAAATAAATATGTGGCACTTATTACGGCTTTAATATATTAAGTGGATTGGTGGCTAACAGCAATCCAATAATTTAAGTGTGAGTTACTATGTAAGTTACTATAGAATTTATTATTAAAAATAATATCAACACTGGTAAATGTTGTTTATTTGCTTGTGATTATCTGCCAGGGTGGAGTTAAGCAAATTAGAGTGACACAACTAAGCCTAGATCAATATGTCACCTCATATAAAGAATGTCATAAAGTGACGTTGTCAACACTTTACCCTTTTCAATACTGAATACAACTTTCTTCACAACTTAACATATACACAATGGTAAAATATCATATTACCACTATCCAAATATTATTTTTAATAAAAGAAAAAAGAACTTTGATACTTTTTTTACTTATTTTCATATGTTTTTTTAATTTTTACATGTGAACAAAAATACACAGAAAATGGTTAATTTTTGCTAGCCTGAGTAAATTTAATTAAGCACACTGTAAATTCAGAACCTGAACGTAAAAATGCAGGATTGTCAAATCCTTGGTCCAAATTTTGAATCACTTTTGCGGGCAACTCATCTGAATGAAAATTAAAATATTAAATAAAATCAACCATTTAATTTGACTTTTTTTGGTTTATGTAAATTGGAAATTTTCAAATCTCTTGAGCAGATAACTCAACTAACAAAAGACAAAACACAACAAACAAATGCAGGATACATGAATCAGAAACGTGGATTCTAATGTACAATCTGAGATTTCCTGTATTTCAAACAAATCATAGACATCATGTAAAAATTAACAGATCTGAAATTGCAGGATTGTCAAATCCAAGAACCAAGTTTAAAATCATAATTGCAAGGAATTTGAAATAAATATAATTTATGGGTGTCTCAAAAAGGATGTCAAAAGATCTAGAATGGATTTGTGCTAATTTTTTAGGAATCATAGGCATTCTCAAAAATTGCCCTATTCCAATTTAGGACGGCTAAAATTTTGAGCGTAATATTCACCAACTTAACATACTTAACAATAAAATTGACTAAAATATACACATCTCTTTTTGAGTTTAAAATTTTTTAATAAAAATTTATTATGTCTTCTTTTAACAACAACCAAGTCAACAAGCTGTTCCCTGGCCCTGGCAAAATCATGCAGGGCCACACTGGGTCTTCCAATAGTGAAGCCTCTGTCTATGGTCACACCCAACCTGCAGGCCCCTCTGCAAGCACCACCCAGGAGTGTGTTCTTTCTCCTGAAACTTCCAACATGGCCCTGTTTGCCCATAATGCACAGGCAGCTGCCAACCCAAATCCCTTATCAGCAATGGCATCTGGAACCAGCCATTTGAGTCATGAGATCACCCAGAGAGCCCAGAACCCCAAAACAGCTAATCAGATGTCATTGACTAGTTCTCAAGATAGACACATCCCCCCAGCCAATCAGCCTGCAAGACGCAGAAGAAAATTATTCACTCCGGAGATCATTCTTGAAATAGTTGAAAAGCAAGGAAAGCTTATGTCCCTTGGGGAAATTGCGGCCACAATGGGGTTTGCAAAGTCCACTGTGGCTGCAACCCTGCAAGCCCACACCAACTGTGCCCCCTACCAAGAAGACCCCAACTGGTGCCTGTACTTTGACTAAAAGTGACACAGCCCATCCCCTTATGATGGCCATTATGGAATGTGACCCACAGATGCCCCTGGTCCAGGTAAGTTCCAGTTGGGACTCCATAGCATCTTCACCAACAAAAGAACAGTGAATTTGTGGATGCACAGAGTTGTGGTTGCTGCTAGAATCTTGTCCAATCAAGTTCTCAGTGACCCCATTTTGGTGGATACCAACCCCTACAATTCAAATATTATTAATTTTATTAAAGGGAGGGCAATGAGGGCCCGTAATGACGTCATCTTTCTATCATACGCTAAGATCTTGGCCAGTATCCAAGACTTTGTAGAGAAGCACATCCAATCTGACATGTACAAGCGCGACCAAATCTTGTATTGCTTTGTCGGGGTTTTATTGGCAGTTTCCTCATTGGGCGTCAATTATTACTCAGCAATATTGAACACCGCAGATGGGTATGCCTACCAGACGGAGCTCAAGGCCATGCTGGAGGAGTGGGCTACCCAAAACGCCGCGTACACAGTTGTTCTGAGTGCTGAGATGGAGCAGCAGGAATGGGCAACCCAAGAAATCAGGACTGCAAGGCATACTTGTTGGTCCTACCCCCATCAACTACGCCAACATTCATCTTGAAGATGTATGTCTATACCATTTTGGTTCTGCCCTCAGGCACTTAAAGCCTGCCACCTACAACAAACTGTGCACTCAAATTGATAAAGGGTATGAGCTTTTCCCTTCTGTGTCTGTCCAGGACTTATTTGATCTCATCATCTTCTATGCAGGTGATAGTGATAAGTCCAGAAAGGACCCCTGCCTCCCCCACGCCAGTCCATCTGTTTCATCAAGCCCACACATGTGACAGAAGATGAATTTGAGCAATTGAAGCAATCAGCTCTTGCTGCCCCTTCCCAGACAACAAACCCTTCCTCCCCAACCCCCCCCATTAAGCCACCTGCCTTCTAACCCTGACTCTCAAATAACCACTCATTCCCTCACCACTATCTCTTATGCTGTCCCTTTCACAGGCGCAGATGAAGGCAATGTTCATTCCGCCCATTCCCTCCCCTTCATTTCCTTTGATTAGTAAACAAATCTTTTCAATGTGAGAACTTATTGAAGTCAATATCTTGCTTTCAATTCATAATTAATAATATTTTCTTTTTACATTATCAACATTTCCCATATTTAATACAATGTTGTACATTTTACAAATAGCTTAAAATTATTAGCATACATGTTTTTCATCATTATTAATAAATTAAAGACAATAAACGTAAATATTGAATTATAATATTGCAATTAGACGTCAACTCTTGATATTTCAATATTATGTGTATAACTCAATGTATTTTGCTTAATAAAATCCATTGTAAATGTGGCCTTTTCCATTATAATTTAATGAAATGGATTGTGTTTATATTAGGGCCATTGACACTTAGTACAAATATTGATACATAGTGCATTTTACAGCCTGTATATTTACCTATTGGTAGTAATTCTATAAACTTTTTAGTTGGATTTTACAAGGTAATAATAATGTAATATATTATAAATTATAGTTTACTGTCATTAATTGGCTGATTTTCTTTGCTGTGGCATTTGTGCATTTTCTGATATTTCCGCACTAGTATCCAATTGGTTGGCTTCACATCCAATTGCACAGGCAATAGAAAAACAAGCCGCCACCCTGGCCACATCTGGTCTTGAGGTGGTAGCTTGTTTTCCTATTGCCTGTGCAGTTTGATGCAAAGCCAACCAATTGGATACTAGTGTGTAAATATCAGAAAATGCACAATCACCACAGCAAAGAAAATTAGCCAATTAATGACAATAAACAGTAATTTGTTAACACATTACATTATTATTACCTCGCAAAATCCAACTAAAAAGTTTATAGAATTATTACCATTAGGTAAATATACAGGCTGTAAAATGCACTATGTATCAATATTTGTACTAAGTGTTAACGTCTCTTTAATATAAACACAGTCAATTTATTTTAAATTATAATAAAAAAGGCCAAGTTTACAATGGATTTTATCAAACAAAATACATTGAGTTATGCACATAATATCAAAATATCAAGAGTTGACGTCTAATTGCAATATTTTAATGCAATATTTATGTTTATTGTCTTTAATTTATTAATGATGATGAAAAATATGTATGCATTAAAGATAGTACTATAAAAACCAGTTTTTTGATGGAATTTAAACAAAATGTCAACTATCTATAACTTGATAAACAAATTAGAAGTACACCTGCAAAAGGTTGTTGAAATAGAAAGAAATATCAGGGAAATAGTGATAGGAAAGCTGTGTAACAAGGGCCATCCACTAATCCAGTCAAAAGAAGATGCTATGAATAAACTAGGAAATATTATAGACAAAAAATAAAGAAGTGTCACTAAATCTCCAGGGAACAATTCTATCAAGTCTGAAGTTTTTCAATGTGGCCTACAATTTGTGGGAGTTCTGGCAGGGGGCCAAAGAAAATAATAAGAATATCAAACTAATTGAAGGAAATGAAGTTCCAAAGGAAATTAACACCAATGAAGAGGAAAATAATCAAATGGAAACAGACAAAAAACAAAACACATGCAAGAAGCAGGAGCGCTTCACAAAATACAGAAGCTTTATAAATGAAAATCAAGAGGAAGCACAAGTTGCAAGAAAAATAAGAAAAATTAAGCCTAGGGAAATTAATGAAGAGCAGCCAACGCTCATGAAGTTTGCTGAAGTGGCGCCTGTGGCTGAGGGGGGCACAGGGGAAACAATTAGTAAGTCTTTTTATGTTTTACTTATATTTATTTTAGTCATCACCAGGAATGGGGATGAGGTTGCGGAAGTGGCAGCTTATACACCGAGTTAGTTTTACAGGGGTTACCAGTCACTGGTAGCCCCTGTAAAACAAATAAATAAAAACCAAAAATATATTGATTCAAAATAATATGAATAATTTTGCAAGTATTGAAGCTAAAAATAGGGAATATTTACCACCCTCAGGGTGCTTGCTGTGGTTGAGGGAAGCATATGAAATAGGATCAAGTATCAACTTCAAAGAAATGAATGAAATTCATGGAGATATCAAACTAAACTTTGATGAATATATATATGAAAGCATTTTAAAGATTCCACTTCACAAACATCAACAAATATGAAAAGAACTCAATAAAACCTGACTTTCAAAACGGAACTGAATATTTGAAAACTGCAATTTTTAATGAAGTATTTAAGGAACTGTCAAATAAAGTCAATGATACAGTCCTTGTGATTAATTTTAAACCTTTATTTATTTTGTTAGCTGAGGCCTGGGGGGCTGATTCAAGTCAGGCGCCCCCAGAACCCTCTTCAAATTCAATTAAACTTTCTATATCAATAGGTTAGTTCAAACATTCAAAAAATTATGCATGTTCTCAGAAAAGTACATCTTGCAAAGAATCCACGTTGCAGTATACCTAGGAATTTTCCTTCACTGCATATTAAAAACCAACATCAAAAATTTGGAGGATGTACCTATTCAAATGGATATTTGCTGTGTAGCCCTTGACTGCCAGAAGACACCACGGGGATATAGGACAGTTGAGCACGTCCTGTATGACTCATTTGCATTGGCAACATTATATGGGTACTATGTTCCCCCTGAAAAAAACCTATTGATTGATTCACTCACCTGCCTTCCTTTTATCAAACAATCAACAACCACTGGGGTACAGGGCGCCACCCCCTAGCAATCACATCCAGGGTTGTCCACCACATACAGAAGAGTACGTGGATCCAATTAGACGCATTAGCCAAAAATTTAATTTTGGGGTATAATTCCCTGGAATAATTGCATTCCCTTTGCAATTAACACCACCCAATAAATATTTTTCCCTTGCAAATTAAATTTTATTTTTTTTAACTTTTTATATTTTAATACTAAAATTTTAATATTGAACTATGTAATATTAAAATTTCACTATAATAATTTTAATATTACATATTTCAATATTAAAATTTTAGTATCTAAAAGTTAATATTAAAATTTCAATAATAAATATCATAATACTAAAATTTTTAATATCAAATGTTTAATATTGAATAAATTACAATTTAATAAAAATAGTTAAATTTCAAATACTTAAACTTTAATATTTAAATTTTAAGATTTATAATTATAATTTTACTTTTGATATTTTAATTTTTAAATTATAATGGTAATATATAATTAGGTTGAAAATAATAAAGGGGCAGTTTAATAAAGTGATCATGTGTAATAATAAAATATGATTTATAAATTTGTTTATTTACCAGCGCGTCAAGTACAGGTTCATTTATTATATAAACAAACAACAAGAATTGAATTTATCTGCATCATGCGGCCTGCTCCACTTATATTCAAAACAAATGATTTTTTAGAACTCAAATTACCTTTCCCTTGTAATATAATTTGATAAACATATTTTATATACTTGACCTGCGTCCTAAGTACTAATTAGTAAGTAATATATGAAAATCATTGGTTTCTGTGTTGTGTGGCTATAGTGGCACTGAAATAACAATGATCAGATGATGACCTGCAAGGTCCAATTTGTGGCTTAGAAAAGCCAAAGTACCATCAAGGATTCACAATTATTTAAATAAACTAATTTATTTCTATCTTTTTTAATTTATTTATTTTTAGTGCAAAAGCCAATAATAATATTCAGTGCATTATAATAAAAATATATTCCTCATACCTAGTATAATTAGTTTTACTTACCTTTTCTATGTATTCTTATATGTCTATAATACAATCAAGCGTCACATTATTATATATAAATAATAATTTGAGTCCTAATAAAAAAACTAAATAAAAAACAAATAAAACCCGGAGCGCCCATTTATCTGATTGGCTTGGAGGCCATGGCTTTAGGGAGGAAGGATTCTGAGTGCTCATAGAAAGACGTCACCACATTTGGTGGAATTGCAAATTGGCTGATATCAAGAATGTTGAAGAGATCCTCAGTTACCTGAGGGAGGCCTTGTTTCACCTTATTCTTTATCCAACCAAACACCTCCTTGATTGGGTTCAGAAATGAATAATAGGGAAGAAGGAAGAGGAGTCTCATTGGGCAGTCTGCAAGGCGGTGGCTGGCAGAATGGCTGTTTTTGTCAATGGGGGGGAACTTGGACACAACCAGATCTACTTTGTGGAGCCCAACATTATCAAGCACAACAATGTTTATTGTTCGGCCTTAATTTATCCAAAGGTACTCCTTGACAACTCGGAGAAAATCAAGAAAGGTCCTGCTGTTATGGGAGCCTTTAATCATCTGGTATTGATCCAACCCGCAAGGACCAAGAAGCGCAACTATTGAATAGGTCTGGGAACAGACAGCTGCATAATGGGCTACGCTGTCCTTGGACCCCTTCTTGACCCACCCATGCCTGGACCTGAGTGAGGAGGAAAACAATGATTTGTTGATATAGAAGAACTGGACATTCCCAGTCTCCTTTAGTGCCAGATATGTCTTGGCATAAATGTGTCAATCCTCAATGGTCTTTTCAATGTTCCTATTATACAACAAAACTCCTAATACTTTCCAGGAGAAGCCCAAACTAACCATAGTTTTGAAGACAAGGGTTTTGGAAACAGAAAGCCTGAACTCTGTAGCAAGCATTGATTGGACAGCAAGTGTGTCCAGGTGGCAATCCTTGGCTACCCACTGCTTGATTACGTCAATGTGAATAGGCTGAAGGAGTTTGATCTGTCTTTTTGCCTTGGTGGATTCAGCAATTTTCTCAGTATTGCCATACTTGTTGTTGATGTTGGCAATGTATCTGGCTGTGGCACTAAATCAGGACGCAATATCCTGAACCACCATTCCCCTGATCAAGCAGTTGAGGAGAGCTTACGCTCACTATCTGTCAACCGACGCCAGCCCTTGGCAGATACCACAGCATCCTGGCTACCAGGCTCAACACAGGGGATAGGGACCTTTGTGTAGAAGGTGGGATCACGCTTGCTTGCAGTGGCGCTGTCAATGGTTGAATACACAATAGGCGCAGATGGCTCAACAGTTGTGGCCAATGGCTGATAGGAGGTACCAAAAACGCGGGGGCAGGAAGTAGCAACTCTTGGGTCAAGAGTGCAGGGCCAGGTGGCAACTGGGTATATGGTGGAGGTGTAAGTAACCTCAGTGTTCCCGGTGACCCTGGTGTAGGAGACTTTTATGACAGGCCTTGAGAGTGGCTTCTGTCTGGGATTCAGGCTGGTTGATTGGGCTTGGGATGCGGGAGGTGGTTGGCTGGCACTGACACCTTGGGAGGCCTGTGTATTGGCATGACTCCCCTTGAGTTGGGTTCTGGGTCTGTTCTTGGACCCTCTGGGACGTCCTTGTGGACAGGCTGCCCTGCAGGCTGGTGAAGGAGCTGGTTGGGAATGCAATTGGCGGTCCATAAAAATAAAATAAAAATATTTTTTAGATTAAATATGTATTTATTTGGATTTATTGGTTTATTTTGTGAGTAGTTATTTTCTCTTGAGTTAGCCTTGAATAGTAACAGAATTTCTATATCTGTGATTTGAATTGAATAATATTGTATACTTTCCTGTTTTGGATGATTTTAAAGTTTAATCACTCTTTATGTCTAAACATGGTTATTGAGATTGAATTTTTAGTTTGTTTTTAGTTGTGGTGTAGCTTCTTAATATGGGTTGGTGTTTCCTAGTGTTCTTACTGTACATTAAATTTGGATTCCAGTTCCTGCAATTAATATCTGAGTTTACTAGTGCCATTCAAAAGTGATTTGAAATTTGGTTCTTGGATTTGACAATCCCGCAATTCCAAAAAACATAGTAAACTTAATGAAAATTGTTGATGGATTTGAACACTTCAATTTCTGATTCCAGTTAATTCATTTCTTCCATTGGAAATATGCAGTTTGAATTGAATTTTGCAAAGTTTCTATCAGTTCCTGCATTTTCAAATATTCAAATAAAAATACAAAGAATTCAATTTAATTAAAAAATGTCAACAGTGACAATGTTGTCAAAAATAACGTCTACAATTTTTGTAATTGACAATGAGGATTCAGCTTTTTTTACTAATTGTCACTCATAATGTCAACACTTTTCAGTTCTCACATATAAAACTTTATGTTTTACATAATAAAACTTCTCATTTTTTGATATATTGTATTTTTAACTTTTTTCTTCCATATTTTTTAACTTTTAAAATAAAGTCTATATTTAAATATAATACATTAATATAAATATCTTAACTTTTCATTTTGTATTTAAAACTATAATAAATTAAAAACTATACAAGTATTTTTTAACATTTAAATGCCAATAAAAACCATCTAAGATTTACTTTTTATATATTATGCTTTTTAAGTTGTTTTTTTTTGTTTTTACATACATTTCTTTATTTTAAACCCTTTTACTAATTAATTTAGGACAAAAACACTTCCAAATAGCCCAAAGGAACCAAGTGTCCTTCAAAGCCAACCAAACCCACCAAAAAGAAGCCTGTCTCATCAAAGAAGGCCACTCCAAAACCATCTCCAAAGCCCTCCCCTAAGCCCTCTCCTGAGAAGAGCCCTGCTCACTCCACTGGGGGAGAGGAATTGGATGGCTTTCTTACAGACCACAATTTTTACAACTCAGCTTCTGACAAGGAGACAACCAAGAGGCAGCAGCAAGGCAAAAAGACCTCACCCAAGGATAAGTCTCCTGCACATGAGGATCACCACAATAAACCCCCTTCTGCTTCCCCTCATCACCAAACTTTTCCCTTCAAGCACATCTGGGTATGATTTAAAGCCCCGCCCTGATTACTTCCCTGGCTTCTGCCATGCTCCTGCTGGCCCCTGGGACCCTCTGTTGGCCCACAACATCTGCAATATTGATGGTAAATTTAAGGTTCCCTCTTCCTTGCCTAAGTATTTTCCTATCATGAGCGAAAAGGGTGGGTTGGCCATGATGGCCAATGGTTATATTTTCTCTTGCAACAATGCCAACCAGGGCTTCAAGAGCCAGCATTACACCTGTGAGGACCGCTTCTGCCCAGTGCGGCTCAACACTGAGCGCTGGGACTTGGTCCAAACCATCATGGGCAAGCATACCTGCATCATGCCAAATACCACCATAGCCCGCCTCCTCAAGTGGTATCTTGTCCAGGTGATGCCCATCTCCAAAGATCTTTCTGCCACCCAGCTGGCTGTGCTTGCTTGAAAGTACCTCTCCCCAACCAAATTGAAGAGGGTACCAACTCACAATCAGTTGGTCAAGTTTGTAAGTGATAGGCGTCAAGCCTCAAACCCCCTGGCCAAGAGCACCACTAAAATTGAAGAACTGTCCTCACAGATGCCCTCAAGAAGACAGAGAATGATGAGATGTTCCTGCTCCATGACAATGGGCAGGAAGTGGAGGATAGGATTATAGCCTATGCCACAACCCAAAACCTGGAGCAGCTCAATACTGCTACCATCTGGCTGTGCAATGGCATATTTGATACTTGCCCCTCTCTCTTTAAGCAGCTTTGGGTCCTGCATGGGCAGTTTAATGACCAAGTTATCCCTCTTGTGTTCTTTCTCCTTCCTGGTGCCAAGAATGAAGTCTACACCAGAGCCTTCAAGATTATCCTGGATGCTTTGAGCTCCCTTCCCACCAACCAGCTCCCCCCTCCCACTCAAGCCACAAGGAAAAATTCCTCCTCTGCTGAGAAGGATGAGTTGACCCTAGCCGCTGAGCAGCTAGCTCATGCGCGCTCACTTGGGCCAAAGGTTATAATAATGGACTTTGAGCAAGTTCAGGTTGAAGCCTTCAAGGCCACCTTCAATGGAGAAGTCCAGGGCTGCTTCTTCCATTTTAGGCAGGCCCTTATCAAGAATCTAAAGAGTGAGAAGGACCTTTTCAAGAAGCATCTGTCAGAAATTCCTTCCATGACTCCATTTATCTTATGAATAGTTCTGCTATTGACAACAAGTTAATTTAACACAACAACACAAATTGTGACACCAGTTTAAATTCTATACTTGGATGTAACAGGAATCAAACCCAGAGCTCTCTAAACAAACCCAGTGTTAGTATAGGATCCAAAAATCCACTTGCTTTATTTATTTATAACCTTCCAATTGATTTGGTTTTGGTTTTTTTACTTCAAGAAAAATCCGCAATTGTTAATGATACTCTTAAACACATCACTTACCGTTTGGAATCTGATTGGCTGTGTCTACTTTCCTTGCCGCTCTCTGAGCCACTTGCTCTATACTTGAAGCAGGCTCAGTACTTAATATTGGATCATATTCTTCAAAAGCACCACTTAATTGTGGCCAACCTTGTGGCTTCCTCTGGGTTAAAGTACTAATAATCTATATTATTAAGCTACAGGTAGGAATTTCAATTTTAAAGATGATCACTTCAGCCTTGTTTTTACTGAGACTCCAGCTTAAATTCCCTTTCCTTTATTGAACCTCTTAAATGTTCCACCCTTATTCTTGGGGTATTTAAGAGAGCCTTTGCTGTGAATTGAACCTGTTCTAAAATAAAGACTTTTATTCCACATCTGCCAAACACTTACTTTCTGATATCCCATTTTGAAGCCATGAAAGGAATTCTATTCCTATTCTGGTTTCTAGCTTCTTTCTTGTCTGTGGTGTCAGCTCTGGAGAACCCAACACCCACTACTGACTGGCACAACTCCTCTCCCAACAATGCTCATCAAAATGAATATCTTGCCCATGGATGGTTTAAGTACCCCTCCGGCCACTAGGAATGCAAATTCCATTATGATTGTTTGTTCACTTTTCCTCCTGCCAAAACTTTGTTGGTTAGACCCTACGTCTCCTTCTACCTTTTAATATATGTAGTGGGGTATTATATGCTTGGTTGCTTCAGCTCTATGTTTTGAAGATTTGCCTACCTAGGTCACTTAGGCCATCTTGCCATGATCACGGTACCCATTGGCTCAGTCATAGCAGGGCTTAACTTAGGGGCCTTGGCCCACCAAATAGGGAATTTTTTCCCTGTCAAGTGGGTCCCAGACAGTATCTTAACAATGGTAAGGGTAAGTGCCGCTTTGTCTTGACTCATTTTGCTGCCTTGGCTTTTGTGCGCCTGGAGCATACTGGGATTGGCTTTGAGGCCCTCTTGGAGAACGCTAACATCAAGAAGCACTCCACCATCTTCAAAGGTTACTTGGATTACTTCAAGCACCAATGGGTGGGCAGGAAGGCAACTGCCTGGAGAGGTAAGAGCAGGGCCACTATCTCTTGGAAATGCCAGGGCGCCTGCCTCAAGGGGGAGATGAAGACCACCTCTAGCCTTGAGGTTTATAACAAGCACCTGAAGGTGAAGTTTGGGTCAAACCCCAAATATAAAAAGTTCTTGCAGAAGCTACAGGAGGAGCAGGCTGGACTGTCTCCAAGTTTTGCAACCTGGCCAACCAGGTGGGCCCCCAAGAAGCAAAAGTCTAATGAGTAGGACTACCAGT
Organism: Entomophthora muscae; assembly: GCA_014839935.2. Lineage (NCBI taxonomy): Eukaryota > Fungi > Entomophthoromycota > Entomophthoromycetes > Entomophthorales > Entomophthoraceae > Entomophthora > Entomophthora muscae. The sequence goes on from QTSX02002943.1 coordinate 193,632, forward strand.
AGGACGTTCAGAAGGTGGTAGAGAAAAAGTATAAGGTGGCGGAGATTAAGAAGTACCTTAAGGACGTTGCCACTGCTCTTGCTGGTGGCTTTAATTAGCTTAATAAACTTTGCTTTGCCTGTATATTTTTTTACTTTTAAACTTTTAATTTTTTAATTCATTTTTAGTGTACTAATCTTTTTATGTATAAATGGTAAGTTTCAGATACAGTTTCAATGTGGTTTAGTAAGAAATATCTTATATTTTGTTAATTTATCTTTAAGCTATGAGATATTTTCAGTTATGCTTATATGAAGTATAATAAATTTAAATTAGAATTTTCTTATATTTTGTATTTATTATGATATATAATTTTTTTTAATTTTGGTTAATTGGAACTTTAAATTTTATGGGAATAAAAAGTAATTTTATAATAAAGAGTTTAATTTAAATAGTAAACTGAAAAATAGTTGCTTATATCTCCTTATTCTTATTACTTATGGTAATTTTTATTGCAGTTTTAAACTCTCTGGGGTCATTTTAGTATAATAAAGTATTTTAAAATAGTTTTTCTATATTAAAAATGTTTATGATTAAGAGTTATGTTAATTAAAAAAGTGTTGTCATCCAGGAAACAACATTAAGTAAAACTGAGTCGTCACTTTACTATAGTGTTGACATTAAAAGTGTCAACATGGCCACTGTCAACATTATTATTGTCAACATGGGCACTGTTTCCAGTAAGGGGGCCTCCTCCACTAGCACAGGAGAATAGAGGAGCACCTCCTGGATCATAGTAGAATCATTCACATCAGGAACCAGGCTTTGAAGGGGGTGGTAACAGAAGCTAATATTGTGTGAGCCTGGCTGGAGAGGTTATCCAAAGCGTAGAGAAGACAAGAAGGTTCTTTCCTAAGAGACATAGTGGAGATGACCAAGCGGACCCAAACATCTGAAGATACAACATGAAGTACAAACACCACAGGAAAGACAGAAAAGACTACAAACTTAACCAGAGGGAACAAAAATTTCAAATTCCCTGATAAATTTGGAAAATTTCTGGGTGATTGGGTAGGCTTTTGGAATTAAAATATAGTTCTTGACAAGGTATTATTTTCAGTTTACTCCCCTGTAGGTTGGGCTCAACGCCAGAGTGAGAAGAGACCTCTAGAGGATTTTCTAAGTCTTTAATATTGACTTTGAAGTTGAGTTTCACTCTGAAATCAAGAAATTTAAGCTTAAAGTAGGTAATTATAAGGTCTATATTATCTAATTTTAAGTTTAAACCTGGTTTTAAAGCAAAAAAGGTAAAAAAATCACAATATATGCTAACACTAAAGCCTAGGCAAAGCACTGTGAAGTCTAGAGACAACAGGAAGAAACAACACATAATATAACTAAATATTTTTACTAACAGCTTTGGAATCTAAAACAAAAATTTCCAACATAAAATTGGGGAATTTTTGAGACAGACTTGAAGTTTATTACAAAATAGACAAGAAAGGATTCCTTGGGGACTTGCTTGGAATTTAGGGTGTGGTTGTCAGTATTGGAGCCACCAGAAGCAAGGGAGCCTCCTGGCTGGTTAGAGTAGAATATTTTCATATCAGAATCAGGGGATAGGAGAGTTTAGGATTAATTTACTTGTACCAATATGATTGATTAGAAAATTTCTGTTTATTAGAGAAGTTTAAATCCAAGGATTCAGGTCAAGGAGGGCCATTAAATTTGGCAGGTTCTTATTGGGCAATCATCAATTGACTGCAGTGAGTGCAGTGCTATGCCAGAAGTTAATCCAAATTAATTAAGGATTTTTCCAGTGTTGGGACCAAAATTGTGACCAGGGGGATGAGTTTTGGAAGGATAAGCCAGAAAAAATCTCTTGTCAATTGTGTGTGCCAAATCTCCCAGTAAATTCAGGGGTTTGGCAGTAATTTGGGAGAATTTATTGGCTCTCTGTGGAAAAACATCCCTATATAGGGCCAAAGGGGGAAGTAGCTGTACATATTGGGTTAAATAGCTAGTGCTTCTTATGTTCTTGCAGATATTATGAAGTTAAATGTCTTTCAGAACCAAAACTAGCTTAGGCACTAAGGCCTTGACTAATGCTGATAATATTTAAGGCACATTATTCCTGGTCAATGGTAAACTACAGCTATTTTCTCTGAGAATCCTTCTTTCAAAGATACAATTACTTTTGCCGCAGATCCTACCCCACTCTATCCTTCTAAAATTTTCTATCCACTTGCTACTGCCTTCCTTCTTTCATATATGAGATAGTACTACTTATCAGTGTGCTTTAACCCCCTACTTGAATAATAACATATCATTGGTGAGCTAAGCCATATAAGGATGGTTTCTACCATGTAGGAGCATATAGTTAAAGGTCTTAATTATTTCTGTTGTGTTTGGCTCTTGGGAAAGATGTCCTAGAATAACAACATATAGCTTTATTAAAAAAGTTTGAGGTTCTTAGCTAGTCTTGGGCTAGCCTTCAGGGCAAAATTAAGGGGATGCACCTTAATTTTCTGGAAATACAAAAGAGAGTTTCTTTTATGTGAAAAGGAAAGAAGAAATTTGAAGAATATAAAAGCCAACACAAATGTGGATAGACTTGTCTTTATTAGGAGAAATGATTCTACTTAAATAGTAGACAAGGGCTGATGATCACTCAGTAGGTAGACAGAGTGGCAGAAGGGGCAACATTAGGCTGAAATAATACCAGGGTCAGACAGGGCATGTGTGGTATTCCAGAATGAGTGGGTACTGGAACAGACCCATTTACAGAAGGCAAGGAATTCCCAAAATTGAAAGAAAAACCAACCAAATCTTTGCACATATTACTATTCAAAGGCCAAATTGAAATAGCATTAATGGTGCAATTTCTGAAATGTCCCCCCTCAATATTAGACACATGGAGATGATATTTTTGGAGGAATTTGGAATGAACTCAGGCAAAAGGACAGCAAGATGATAGCAGCTTCACAGTATAATCAACGCCCTTCTTGAAGGTGACTTCACAAGGTCCAACCCAGAGGAGTCTAGCTTATGGTCTCTGCCTCCATTTCAATTCTGATAATAGAGGACTAGGTCACCTAATATTACTTATGGAGGGGAGCTCTAGAAGCATTGGAAGGCAAGAGCTCTAAAGCCTTGACTTTATAGGCAGTGGAATAATCTTTTGCTTGAATGTCAATGATACAATTAGTCAAATCTTTGACTTGAGCTTCAGGATTGGCAGACACATCAACTTTGATCAAAGGGGGTCCCAAGATTGAAGGGTTTGTGGCTTCACTCCCATACAACATGGCAAAGGGAGACTGACCAGTCACTTGGTGCCTACTGAGTTAATATGCAAAGAGAGCAGCAGGAAGGAACATATCCCAGTTGGCGGCATCAGAGAGGGTGGGTTTCCTAATTATAGACACTAGAGAGGAATTTACTTGCTCAAAAGTGCCATTGGTTAATGGGTTATACAGCGCAAAAAAATATTGATGGGTACCCATAACTTCTCCAATAGACATGATGAGACAAGCATTAAAGTTGGTGCCATTATAAGAAAGCAGGATTTGAGGGCAGCCATGTTGGTTGAAGATATCTTGAAGCAAAAAATCAGCTTTTGTCTTGGCATTTATATCTTTAGTAACTCTGGCTTTAACCCATTTGCTAAAATGGTCTACAGCTACCAAAATGAATTGACACCCAGACCTAGAACAAGGAGAGGTCCAACGGCATCAATGCTAACAGTTTGGAAGGCATGCTTAGGGGAAATGAGCTTGAATTGATGTTGGGAAGGTCAGGGTTGTTGGAGCTGACAAGAATGACATGAGTCAAGGACTTCAGGGATCAAGAGGCGCATGTTTTCCCAATAGAAGTTCTTGCATAACCAGTCATGAGTTTTTGCTATACCTCCATGTCCCATGTCAATATGGGCTTGGAAAATGATGGCAACCCTCATGCTAGGACAGATGTTGGGTAGATAAGTGTTGTTTACTTTCTTGAAGAGCTGTCTATCTCAAATCACAGTATCCTTGGATAGGACTTGCAGTGCCAGAAAAATTTATTCTGGTTCAGTGTTCCAGGAGTCAGAGTACCCTATCAACTTGTATAGGTGATTGGCGTCAGCAGGATAGATAGCTAGTATAGGCATTCTCAACAAACCATAATCATTATGATGTTGCGCCCCAGGGCAATGCACTATGATGAAATTGTATCCTTGCAGGCATAAAGCTAATGGGCTAGTCGACCTTTGGGCTCCTTTAATTGTTGCAGCCATTTAAGGGATGAATGATCTGTGACCATTGTAAAGTGATTCCAATAAATTCAGTGCTGGAACTGTTTCACTGCATGTAGAACTACTAGGCATTCCTTTTTGGTGATGCTATAGTTCTTCTCATGTTTGTTGAGAACTTTCAAATAATAGGCCACAGGTTGATCTACACCTTCATCATCAAGCTGGGATAAGATGGCACCCACAGCTACTCCACTAGTGTTGGTGTACAAGATGAACTCCTTATTGTAATCAGGATAGACTAGGATGTGAGCCTCCTTGAGTTTGGCTTTCAGTGCTTCAAAGGACTGTTGTTGGCTGTCAAGCCACTCAAAGGGTACATTGCAACAGAGTTGGACAAGGGGTTTGCTCAATTCAGCAAAGTCAGGTATAAACTGTTGATAGTACCCCATCATACCAAGAAATATTTGGACCTTGCAGAGATTTGTGGTGGAAGCATCTTTTCAATGGCTTCTACTTTATTATTCATGGGGAGGATCCCAGTTTGGGTGACCTCATGACCCAAGAATTTGAGTCAATCTTTAAAGAGGGAGCACTTGGAGGGTTTGAGCTTCAGGCTAGCCTCTTGAATATTGGTGAAGAAAGCCTTGAGATGGTCCAAATGGTCAGTAAAGGTGGAACTGAACACAGTGATACCATCAAGATATACAAGGACATAGGAGAGCTTCAGGTCTTGTAGAATAGAGTCCATAGCCCTTTGAAACGTAGTTGGGGCGTTGCAGAGTCCTTGGGGCATTCAACTGGGTTTGTAGAGGCCTTCTTAATTAATAAGGGCAGACTTATCTCTATCTTCAGGAGAAAATTTGACCTGCCAATATCCTGATGCTTGATCTATAGCAGAGAAAAACTTCAATCCCCCTAATTGTCAAAGAGCATCATCAATCCTAGGCAAAGGATATGAGCCCTTTTTTGTGATCAGGTTTAGGCGGCGGTAACCCATCACAATGCAGTGGCCTCTGTCCTTCTTCTTGAGGATCAATAAGGGGGAGGCCCAAGGGCTCTGGGAGGGAGCCAAGAGCCCAGAATTCAAGAGTTGCTTAAGCTCTGTAGAAACCTGTGCATCCTCTACCCTACTATGGCAGTAAGGCTTGGCACAAAAGGACGGTGTATCACCTGTATCTATCTGATGGATGACCCCCTTGACTAGGCCATAGTCTGTAGGTCCAGAGGCAAAGATATTGTTAAACTGGCCGAGAAGTTCCAGTAAATCCTTTTGTTGGATGTGTGACAGTTGTGGGAAGTCAGCAGCAGTGAACAGGGCAAGGACCTGAGGATCTTCTTCAGGTAGATTAAAGTTGCTGAAGGTTCCAAAAGGGTAGAGGGACGACACCTGTTCTGCTTCTAATACAAAACCATGCCCTAAAAAATGGATCCAAGATACCTGCATATGCAAAGAGGTCAGTTTAGCTAGAAACAGCTGTACAGGCTCCTTATGAGTCCAATCTAAGATCCCTGGGCATAATTGAGGCTCTTTGAGGCTGAGAGATTCAGGAGAGTACAATTCCAGTAATGACTTTTCAGGAAGTTTGTAATATATCTGAGAGTCTATAATCACTTGGGAGTCTGGAATTATGGTAATAGCTGCAGGGGCCAGAAGAGGCACACCTTCCTCTTCGGGACAGGAAGGAGGAGGGGAACACATATTTGAAGAATGAGTCCTGTACTTGAGTGAGAAGATACCAGTGGGGTACTTGAGCACAAATGTCTTAAGAAGTTTTCCTGGGAGACGCAGGGGTTCTTCAAAGATTAAAGGAACCTCATATCCTAAGAGCAATAGGTATCCATCTCAAAAGTTTAAAGTTCCATTATATTCTTTGAGGAATTGCATACCAACCAGGAGATCATAGCTTTTGTTCTCCAGGACAACAGCGGGGGAAGCAATTAGAAGCTTTCCAAACCTCATGGGAAAGGCAGAGTAGGCATCAATGGCTTGAGTTTGAGCCATGCCAGCAGTACCATAAGATTGAGTGTAATTGAAGTTGGGAGCCAGATTAAGCTTCTTCATTAGCTTGGATGATACCACATTGACTGGGGAACCTGTATCCAGAATTGCCTTAATCTTAACCTTTTGGATTGACACTTCCACACAGGTAGTATCTTTCCCACAGGGGGGGCAAGACAGCCAGAACGTCTTGTACAGCTTCCAACTATTTCTCTCATTTGTCTAAAATGCATTGTAAGGAAGGAATTTTCTTATACACAGTCTGCAAAGGGAGAGATACAGTCACATTCTGGAAAAGAGCTTCTGCTAGTTCAGCAGCTTCTTCAGAAGCGTCTATCAGGACAGGAGGTCAATGATCCTGGGCTAGGTAAGGGTGAGCCACTATGGCCTTGGCTTCACTTGAAGGTGGGCAAGTGGTAGTTGTGGATCACCCTGAGCAAAGCTTGTAAGGGACAGATACAGTTTCTGGGACAGCCAACACGGAGTAGTCATAACTATCTGAGTCATTGTAGTCAGAATTTTCAGGTTCAGAATTACTAGAAAGATTGTGGAACAGGTGAAGGATAGTTGGGCCAGCCAAAGTGGGAAATTCTTTGTCAGAGGGAGGATCAGGAGGAGATTGGTCAGCAGAGAGCGCCTCTGCCTCTGTTGCGCTGGGAGTATGGGGCAACTCATTTCTGTAATAGGGCGCAGGGTACTTGGCTTGAATACTGTCATATGTGAGGATATGATTAGTATTGTGGCAGAAGAACATATAGGAAGAGAAATCAATAATTACTTTTGAGAGTTGGCTTCTGATTACACAGAAGCACTTTTTGATAAGTCAAAGAAATTTTATTATTATTAGGGAAAAAGTATTTATATCCTCTTGGGGAGTGTCTTCCTGAACTGTTGGCAATATCTTCTAGGACATTCCAACACAATCTTATTTTGGGTGATTAGTGATCTAGGTTTGGCTGTTTTGAACATGCCAACCAATGAGATTTAATTGCTTTACCCAGCACAAGTGGTCCTTGCTGGCATGGGGGTTTGGTATATTTCAGGGGGATTCATCCTGCTTAATTTGTGTCTCCATGTTGGCTGCTTAGAAACACAGTCAATTTAGGAAATCTGAGATTATGGGGAATCAAACCCAGCACCTCAGTGCTTGATGTAAAAGTAAAGTGGCGCTTTGACGCCTGCAATATTTGCCAGGCGGCGCTTGCAATAATTTTCAGTTGGTGTGGTGGTGTTTGATGTAAAAGTAGTTTGGCGCTTTAGCGCCTAATCCAGTTGCCATGTGGTGCCTGTGTTATTTCCAAAGTGGTGCGGCAGTGAATCATGTATTATTTAGTGGCGCAACGGTGCTTATCATTGGCTAGTTTAAGGCTCAGGTCAGCAGAAAACTGCTGATCAAATATTCATATAATTTATACTACTAATTTATGTTATTTGGTAGCTTCAATTTATATCTGCAAGCTCTGTCATAATTGGCATCACTGTATTTTATACTACTAATTTATGGATTTAGTTGTAGCAATTTCAATCTCTGGGCCCTGTCATAATTGGCATAATTGCTTGTTCAAAATTCCCAATAGCTTCTAATCTGTCCTCTCTCTTTCTGCCTGCTTCTTTAGGTCTCAACCCTCTACTTGAGGGTTGGTACTGGTACGTGAGTAGTGTTCTATTTGACCACAATTGTGGCATCCTTGTCTCTTAGGCTGTCCACTTGAGCCCAGAGTCATAATGTGCAGAGTACAGGAGGTGGTTCCAGCATTGTTGGCCTTATTTTGCAAAACCATGGTACCCCTGTGGGTCAAATTCATGTCTTGCAAGAGGGTCTTAATACTCTTCATGGACGTAAGAGAAGCTTTGTGGCCTTAAAGTTCAGGCACAGGAGCCGGTTTACCCTCAAAGAGTTTGAACATGCCATATAAGCTTCACAGGGAGTTAACTGCCAACTGGTGATTCACTGTTGTCCTTCAATATAGAAGCAATCATATAACTCAGTCAGGGTTTCCTTGGGCTTAAAGGCAATATGCATAAATGCATTTTTCTTGACCTCCAAGCTGAGATCTCCTCCAAATTCCTCAATCAGGAGGCGCTTCATGTCCTCCCAAGTGTAATACCCAGACATTATAGGCACTACTTGAAGAAAGTATGGCAGAAAATTGGAGAACTGGAAGCTAGTCAAGGCGGTGACAATTGGGTAGATGGTCATCAACCACAGGAAGACCTTGTTGTGGATGTTGTATCTTCCAAAGCTCCCCATGAAGTAGGTTAGCACGTAGTACATGGAGGTATACACCACAATGGAAAGGGTGGAGTGTGGAGATACCAGGGGAGACCAGGAACTAGTGTGAGAGGAATTGAGATATCCATGATCATAGTGGTAGTCATGTCCTAACCCTTCTGATGAAGGCCCAAAGAACTCTGGTCCCTGTTGATATCCTCCAATTCTAAGGCAAGCTGTAAGCACAGCTGTGAAGATTAGGTGATTCATCTTCCTTGGATTAGAGGTGGTTGGATGGGGTAAACTAGTTAAAGTTGACTTAAAGGTGTTAAGTAGGATTAGCTTTATTGAGGGTATTGTTGTAACTGTGCTTTTTTAGCAGAGTTACACGGGGAAAATATTTAGAAGATAGATAATAATCTTTATTGAGAGATAGTGATTATATAGTTCATGTGAATCAAGGATAACAGGAACAAGATTGGTGATCACATGATTGGATGGAAGAAGGAAGTGGCTTGATCCTGATAATGAGTCAAGCGCCAAATCAAGGTATCCACTGTAAAGGATCATCATCTGTTCATGTTGTTGGATTTGGTAATTTGAGTCAAATTCCTAGTCTGGCTTTGGGTGACCGGATAATCGGATTGCGGGTCACAAACCTGCTTGGTTGGAACCTTGCTGGCAGGTCAAGCCTGCGGTTTCAACACCCCCCTCCCAGCTGAAGGTCAGCCTCCTCTGGGGGCAGGTTGTCAGGGAGGTCAGGAGGAGCCTGGGCGCCGTATTGAACTAATTGTTGTTCTGTGGCTGACAGGGCGGTTTCTTGTTGCTTCTGTCTTGCTTTGCAGGGTTGTAGGCAATCATGGTGTAGGATCTTGTCTTGCTTACGTTTTCCAAGTCCTTGAACGAGGTAATTGTTATTGTTGTTTACCTTCAGAATGATTGCTGGCCCTACTTTTTCAGGTTATAACTTGCTCTTGTCAACGTTCATGACCCAGACATTGTCCCCAACTTCATGTCTATTGCAGATGGGGACAAATGTCTTCTGCAGACGTTCATTCTCTTTGGTGGTTTGCTTGCTGTTAGCCTCTACTACTTGAGGGTCCAAGCGTGGGGGTACTTCACTTGGAATTTCCAGTTTAGGTCCTTTCAATGCTTGAATGATATTTGGCTGTATGCCATATACCAGTTCAAACAGGCTTTTTCCAGTGGATCTGTTCACTCAGGTTTGACACACAAGTAATGCAGTTGGTAGCTACTTATACCAGTATTCAGGTCTCCTGGCGGTGAGTTTGGCTAGGGCTTTCACAAGGCTACCATTAAGCTGCTCTATGCGTCCATTGACCTGTAGGTGGTATGGTGTGTTTACAGTGTGTTTGACCCCATTCTTGGTGAGGTATACATTGGTGTCTTTGAAGGTCAACTCTTTGCCTCCATCAGTTATCAGGAGTTCTGGCTTTCCAAACTTGTAGATTATTTCTTTGCCAATAAATTGTTGAACGTCATTGCCGGTGTGTGCCTTCACTGCTTGGGCTACTGGCCATCTTGTTGAAAAGTCAATGGCAGTGATGATGTAAATCTTGTCATTGTGTTTTCCTGGCATGGGGCCAACAATGTCAATAGCCCATACTTTGAAAAGTAGCTGTGTGCAAATGGGGAGTACTGACTTTGGTGTGGGTTTGCTTTTGGCAAACTTTTTGTATATCTCACATTGGTCTAGAACTTCCTGGACATTGCAGTATAAAATTGGTCACCAGGCAGATGCTTTAGGAACTCATATAGATTTTGGCTTTTGGTATGTCTAAGATCTCTGTGATAGCAAAGGATAGTGTTGACTTGCTGGTGTGTGGGGATTTAGGGGATGGTTGTACCATCCGTCATCTTTCTGTGAAGGGTTCTGTATACATCAGCAAAGAGGTGTTCATTCTTGATGACTGTTTCTTTGGTGATGTTGATTGTGCCTGCAGGGAATCCTTTGTCTTTTGTACGTGGCACTAGGAGAGACCAGTCTGGGTTGAGCCCATTCTCTCCTCTTGAAGCACAGACATACAGGCAGGACAGGGTGTCTGCCATGGCAAGTTTGGCCCCAGGCTTATATTGGATGAGCATGTTAAACATTTCTAATATTTCCATCCACTGCGCTTGGCGGCGTGACAGGTTTGCTTGCGTCTTGGAATAGATGAGCAAGTTGTGATTGGTTAGTGCTGTGAATTCTTCCTGCTGTTCTAGGTAACAGCGCCATTTGACTAGGCAATGTACAATGGCCAGCAGTTCCTTGTTGTGGATAGGGTATCAACACTTGCCATCTGTCATTTTGCGCAATTTGTAGGCTACAGGCAGGAAGTCACCATCACTATTCTTAATTTGTAGTACTCCCCCAATGGATGCATCTGAAGCATTGGTTTCCATCTGGTATTCTCTGTCTCGTTTGGGGTATTGTAAGATGGGTGCTGTTGTGAGCTTTTCCTTGAGACGTCTGAAACAGAGGTCACATTGGGGGGTCCATACAAACTTGGACTTGGCACCTGTTATGGCAGACAAGGGGGCAGTCAAGACGCCGCAGTTGGGTATGAAACATTGTACATAGGCCACCATTCCTAAGAAAGTGCGTAGTTCTGACTTGTCCTTTGGAGGTGGCATTTTGCAGATGGCTTGTATCTTCTGGCTGTTGGGTTTGATGCTGTCTTTTGAGACTATGTGTCCCAAGAAGGGTAGTTGCTCTCAGAAGAACTGGCACTTGGAGGTTTTGGCCAACAGTTTGTGTCGTGCCAAGGTAGCAAAGACTGCCTCTAGGTCTTTGTGGTGTTGTCCACTGAGGGGCTGTAGACAATAATGTTGTCCAGGTACGCTAGGGCATGCTTGCCTATGTGGGGTGCAAACACTTTGTTCATGAAGGTTATGAAGGTGGACAGGGCATTGGTCATGCCAAAGTTGAGCACCATGCATTTTTAGGAACCATATTTAGTGCAGAAGGCTGTTTTGGGAATGTCTTCCTCCTTGATACAAATCTGATTTTAGCCTGAAGTTAGATCAATCTTGGAGAAGACGGTGGCACCTCCCAAGGCATTGAAGAGGTCGTCAATCAGTGGCAGTGGGTAATGATTCTTAATGATAACTTTGTTTAGGGCGCAATAGTCTGTGACCAGGCATAAAGTACCGTTCTTTTTATCCACAAAGAATATGGCGGCCCCAAAGGGAGACTGTGAGGGGCGGATAAGTCCTTTTTCCAGTGCCTCCTTGAGATAGGCTCGTAGAGTGTCGTCCTTGTTTGGGGTCAGCCTGTAGATGGGGCATGCCTTGGGTACAGCCCCCTTGAGTTGGATAGAGTGTTAGATATGCTTCTCAGGGGGCAGCCCAGGTAAAACCTCTTTAAAAATTTCTGGATGGCAGGCCACAATGTTGCGGTCCTGAGGTGTGGAGGTATCCTGGTGGTCTTTGAAGTGTATGATCTCGTACTGAAAGGAGTCCCAGTCAATTGCCTTCAGATTTTCCTTCTTGTCCAGAGTCTCTGTGATGCGTACAAAGATGTGGTCACGTAGGAGTTGGTCCACAGAGTCAGGGTAGATCTGGTGGTTGATGCCTTCACGTTTGATGGTCAACACTGAGGTCACCCAGTCTATGTAAGGGTTGTTTTTTTGTAACCAGTTTAGTCCCAGTATAATGTCAAACATAGGGAAGTCAATGACGGGACCTTGGATGGTGGTGTGGAGGTTCTCAAGCATGATGGAAAATTGAGGCAGTTTCCTTTGTCACAGCAATGTGGTGTTCATCAGCCAGGACCACATTTTTAATCCACAAAGGATTAGTGGCCAGCTTGAACTTATCCACAAAGCTACTGTTGACTAAGGTTTGGTCTGCGCCTGAGTCCAGGAGTACTGAGCCTGTGTAACTGCAAAAGCGGAAAGGATAGGACATCAATTTATTGGGATGTCTGGCAATGGTGTATAGTAATGGGTCCTCCAAGGGCACTTGGATCATTGAGCATTAGTCTACGTCCTTGGGTTGGTATTCATTGTTGGGCGAGTCAGGAGCAGTGTGGGAAGAGCTTGGCTTGCTTAGTGCTCTCCCCAGGCTTTTTCCTCATCTTGGTTGCCTTGTGTGGCGGTGACACAGAAATGGGTACGGGTTGACTGTCCATTGTTTCCCTTTCCATGCCCATTTGTACCCATGGGTTTGTGGTTGGCGTTGTTCCTGTTGCCTCCAGGAGGTGGTTGAGCAGAGCGCCTGCTTGGATGGAAATCCTTGGGTCTTTCTTGTTTCCATGTCTGTGCCTTGTGCAGAGCGTTGGATGTTTGTTCCGCTTTTTCTGCTTCACAGTACAGGCTTTGTAGGTTGATCACTTGATCCAGGTCACATATCTCATCATGTGCAACTTGAGGGCGTCATAGTACATGAGGTGTGTGGCTGGGGTGTCAAAAGCCATGTTGGATGGAGCACAAAGACGGAGTTTCTTGTAGGCGCGGGTGAGTTCTTTAATGGTGCCTTCTGGGTCAGGTTCTTTACTTGGCGTATAATCATGAGCGCTGTATCTTTAAGCACAAACCTTGTCAGGAAATCTTGCTTAAAGGTATCCTAGTTCTTGTCAGTGTGCTCTTTGTGCCATTTGTTGCACCAAGTACAAGTGTCATGGGTCAGGCAAATGGAAATCTCTGCAATCCAAAATTGCTGTGGGCATTCCATCTGGGCCAACTTGCTCTGGGCAGACTGGATCCATGCGGCAGCGTTATTGTTGTTGGCCCTGGCAAAGGGTTCCAAGGCGGCACTTTGTAGTCTTTGCGCTACATAGGCGGGCATGGTGGTTTTGTTGGCTGGTTGCGGCATCAATGAGGGAGCCTGAAAGAAATCTTGCACAGACATGGTGTTGAAGGCGGGTAGCAGGATTACTGTGTTTTGGTATAGGAAGAACCCATTAGGTGTCTTGGTACCAGGAGTATACGGAGTCCAGTCAGGCAAGAGGCCAGACATGATTCTTTCAAGGATTTGTTGGCCGCGGTGTGTGCAGGCAACTGGCAGAATTTTTCAAGATAAGGTAGGATGGAGAGCTGACCTGTGCTACCAATGTTGTAACTGTGCTGTTTTAGCAGAGTTACATGGGGAAAATATTTAGAAGATAGATAATAATCTTTATTGAGAGATAGTTATTATATAGTTCATGTGAATCAAGGATAACAGGAACAAGATTAGTGATCACATGGTTGGATGGAAGAAGGGGGTAGCTTGATCCTGATAATGAGTCAAGCGCCAAATCAAGGTATCCACCGTAAAGGATCATCATCTGTTCATTTTGTTGGATTTGGTAATTCAAGTCAACTTCCTAGTCTGGCTTTGGGTGACCAGATAATCGGATTGCGGGTCACAAACCCGCTTGATTGGAACCTTGCTGGTGGGTCAAGCCTGCAGTTTTGACAGTATTAAACTCAATAATAGTACAAGCTATTACTGAGGAGGGGTCCCTTATTTATAGTGCTTCCCACTGTGCAAAGTTTTGCAAGTGGGAATGAAAACAAGGGATTGGAGACCCCAAAAGTTTGGAGAATGGGATTGGGAATTGGGGTTTGAGAAGGTGGCCAAACCCTTGTTCACTTTCAATCTGTTGTTGGTTTGGAAACTCTTTTCTGGAGCCAATAGTTTCTGGTGAGCATTGGGACATGTGTTTTTAAATGCCCAAGAATCCATCAGGATCTATTTTTATACTGGAGGGCATGGTTTGGCTGGAGTTTGGATCCAACCATGTGGTCTGGGCCCCAGAATCCCATTGGCTTGGGGTAGAATTGTTGCTCAAACTCAAAACTTTGATTTTCTCTTGTTCTGAATGGCAGGGATTACTTTCTAAATTTATCCCTATAATCAGTGACTTTTTTGATTGGCCATGATTGGTTGTGTCTTCTGATTGGATGGCAGCTGGCTGGGACCCGGGGGCAAGCAGGAGCCTTGCTGGCGGCTGGCTGGGTGCTGGCAGGCGCTGATTGGATGATAAATTGATCCAGCGTTGATCAAGTTCTGTTTTGTTTTTTATTTTATTTTTATTTTCCCCCAATTAAAGGAGGAAAATCCTGATTAAATTGTGCAATTTTGACAGGAAACTCCTCTATTTTTCCCCAATGCTGCAATCCAATAACAATATGGTTTATGTCAGGAATATTCCTGACACCAAGTGGCAATGTAAGGGAGTTTGGGGACCACAACTTCTTGGCACGTAGGATGCAGGCAGGTAAAGATACTCTCCTTTTTAAGTTTGTCAGTAGCCCTACACATTGCATTTTTGTAGATTTTCAGAAAGGCGGCAATGGTAGAAGTTTTAGGGTCAAATATCTGCTTGAAGAAAGGCTTATAGTTGGGTTCAATGGACAATGAGGTGGATTGGCTGTTGTCACTTGGGTTCAGAACATTGATGTGGGGATTGCCCTAAAACTCAGATTCTGCGGCAGGTTGTCTAGCCAAGAGAAGTCAAAGGCTCTCTTCTAGGGTATCCAGTGTAGAGCTGTTTTTTCCACTGATATCCCTGGCGGTAGAGGCAGCAGCTCTGCATTCATCAATCTTAATCTGTTGCACTTGTTGCAACATCTTTGATTACTCCCTCTTGGGGAATTAACACCCCGAGTAAATCACTGAATGGCTCACTGAATGATTCACTGTCCAGTCAATAAACTGGTGGCACCATTATCAGTTAACCATCTATGACAGGGATCACTCAATCCAGGTCCTAAATAGAACACAACTTGATTAAGCCTTGTGACTCAAGAGGAACATTACTCAGATAAGCCCCATGACCTCCATGACACACATGGATGGCATGTGGCTTGCCATGATACTATATATTTGTCTATATCCTTATTCAATAAAGTATCATTCTCTTCTTAAAATATTCCCCTTATTTCATTTATTATACTTCCCAGAAGTATAAACTCAACAAACTGCTAGTGTACCAGCAATCCCATTGATACAAGTGGCCAGGAAGTTGTTTGAGCGGTCAATTGGATAACCTGTCCATTTATTGTTTCAGTCAATCAAGAGAGATTCTGCACCTTGCGTTCTAGAGCATCTTGCCTATCTGCAATGTCATTTTTTACTTCCGCTAACTGATCCAAGGCAAGAGCACAGTTGTTGCAGGGTTGGCCTTCCAGGCCAGGACAGCACCCATGATTGATATGAGTAGGAGTACCAGTGACCTCTGCTTCCCCTTCACCATCAGAGTTAGAGGACAAATCATCAGGGTCAGAGAGGTGTTGTCTCAAATACTCAATTTCATCTTGCAAGGTAGCTACTTGGTTGGTTAGCAAGGCAATGAAAGGGTCAGGTGTAGGCTCTACTGGTGGAGGGTTTGCAACAGAGGCTTTACGTCAAGTAGTGGCTTTGAGTTCAGCTATGGCTTCCCATACCTTAGCTTCAAAGGCTGATGGGACCTCAGCAGAAGGAGGGGGGAGGTGTCACTTCAATAGAAGCTACTCTATTGTCAACATAGTCTTGAACCTGACACAGAGTTTCTCCTAGTGCAGCCTTATCCAGACCATATTGTTGGTGCAAATGTTGGCCCCAATTATTGACATGGGTCCCAACCAGCTTGAGTTGTGAATTAACATGCTCTCAGAATTAATTGAGCTCCTTAACTAAAGTCTCAAAATCTTGACAATACTTTAGAAGGGTTGCTTCTATCTACCCACACCATGTAGCCTGGTGATCATCCAGTTTGCACAGTTGATCCTTGATATACCCAGGGAGCAAGGAGCAAAGAGAGTTCAAGGATGAGGTCAAGTATTTCTGAGAAGCCAATGAGTTGTGCTGGTTATCTGAAATACAAGAAAAGAGGCTATGAACCATTCTTGATAGGCCATATTTTGTGCATGGTTGTTGGAAAAAGCGGTGGCTACAGCAGTCAAAAGCTGGTTCTGGGAGCCTAGCGCTAGTTGATGATGAACCAAGGTGGGTTGGATAAATAGGTTAACTAACACACCAATTGTATCCATGGACTCCATCAGCGCAGGGGGAGACCAAAGTCCAAAAGAAAGGAGTACAGGTCTTTGGAAGCGTACCCAGGACAGAGACCAGGGATAGTGTGCATTGCCACAGTGCCAGAATAGAGTAGGGAGCAAGTGACAGCATGAGCTTGCTTGTAATTGAGAGAGAAAGCTGGAAGGGGGCCCACGCGGGCCCGGGGGACAGAATCATTACCATAGGAGTTGAGGGGGCATCAGGGATGTCTTCTTCTAGAAGAGGACGAGAAACTTTAGGTTGTTCAGGTACTTCAGAAACAAAGGGAGAAGGACCAGAGAATGCATGTGAGAACAGGGTAACCAAGGGGCTTAAAGCCCCTGTAGTGAGCACCATTTTGTTGTGTTTGGCTCCTGGGGACAACATCCAGGAGGACACGGCGGGAAATCTTTATAACAAAAGATTTGAGGGTTGAAGCCAGCCTTGGGTTAGCCTTCAGGGCAAAATTAAGGGAACATACCTTAATTTACTGGAATACAAGATGAGTAATTCCTTTTAGCAAAAAAGAAAGAAAAAAATCTTGAAGAATATTAAAGTCAACTCAAATGTGGATAAACTTGACTTTATTAGGAGAATCGATTCTACTTAAATAGTAGAAAAGGGCTGATGATCAATCAGTAGGTAGACAGAGTGGCAGAAGGGGCAACATTAGGCTGAAAAAATACCAGGATCAGACAAGGGCAGGTATGGTATTCCAGACTGGGTGAATACTGGAACAGACCCATTTACAGAAGGCAAGAAATTCCTAAAATCAAAAGTAAAACCAACCAAATATTTGCACATATCACTATTCAAAGTCCATATCAAAATAGCATTAATGGCACAATTTCCAACAAGGATGTTGAAATTGACTAATGTGATAGCCATTCCTTGGTAGACAATGTGCCAATTGGTGATGGCAGTGCCTGTGGTGTAGGATATTAACCCATGTGGATACTAGCCATGATACTCTTATGGAATTGCTTTTGCAGTGTATGTGGTGTATATTGGGAATTTTGGCAATGTGAGTGATAAGCTGGAAACCCTACTTCTGCTACAATGCCATAACTATGTGTTTTTTTAGCAGGGTTACAGAAAAAGGAGAAATGACATTGGAATATATAATATTTTATTCTGAAAAAAGATAGTATATATCAATTTCAGTGGCATCAGGTGTAGATGAGTGTTCATGCTATATGAGACACTATTCTGGGAAAATGACCTTTTCTCCATATATGTAACAATATAGCCATAGTGTCTCAAATGACAAACTTGGCTTGTTCTGGCTTTGGGTCGTGGGCAAGTTAAAATAATTTATATGTTTGTCAAAACTACATGTCACCCCCTGACAAAGTTACAAGCCAGAAAAGATTACTCTAAGTATTAAAATTAAACATATGGGCTACTATGTGGCTTATAAAGTTATATCATACATATATTGGACATTTAATATAAATTTAACATCAACGAATAATATTTGGCTTTAAATAGAGTTGCCTCAATAAAGAATCAATGTTTTTTTGTAAATTATAAGATATCAAAATGAAACAAAACTTAGACTAAGCCATTTTCGCCAATCAAATTACAATGGATTTAATAACATGTCTATTAAAAATGGCCCAATCTCTTAAATAATGAAAATTTACATATCGACTCCGAAGAAAAATATTCTGTTTGCTGAAATAGAATTTATCAAGAAAAGCCTATCACTCCGTCGGGTAATCCGGAGGGGAGATGTAGGGGGGACAGCTTTAGGTAGGACTTGCCTCGGGACGGAAAAACTATGGTATTTGTCTGACATTGCAACCCCAGGAAAAGTGGGTTAAAATATAGTTTCCCCTTCTTTAGGCCCTTAGTTAGGATGAAGTGTGAGGAGCCCTCCTGAGTGATGTTGGCGATTTTCTGGAGAATGTGCTTGGGGATCCGGTTTTCTTTTCGTCCAAACATGGCTCGATCCACAGTCCACGCAGATCCCGCCCAGGACGCGGTGAAAAGGCAGTTTGTGTTGTGTGGACAATTAATTTCGTCAGAAATTGGCTTTCCTCCCAAAAAATGATAAAATTCCGACTCAAACTCACACTGCGCTGCCCTGTGACTGATTTTAAACTCTTTCTTCATACCTTCAACGATCTCATCTCCGTACCATCCTTGATACTTATGAAGAGCAGTGAACTGAATATTATTATTAGCCCACCCCATCCCCACATCTAAGCTCAAGGGAATATGGGTTGCAAACGAGTGGATGGTATTGATGTTGATAACTGCGCCGTTGGGAGGATATGAATCCCCTTCTGAAAAGTAACTACCCATGTAGCTGGCCACCGCAGAAAGCTTTACTGCCAAGTCTTTTAAAAATGCCATTGATTGATCCCCTCCCGTCGTGGGGATTTATAAGTCGATCGAAAATAGAAAATTCCAAATAATTCCTTACGTTTTGACCATCCAATCAAATAAGACTCCCTCGTAAATCCAAGTAGACATGTAATTTATAAATGTTAATACATCACATCCAAAAATATATTTACTTTGGTGTTTATAACGATATTTAGATATCAACACTAACCCACCTTTAAGCAAACCTCCACAAGTCCACATCTTATGCTGGTGAGGGAATTGAATCATACAAGTTATTAAAACCTTGTCCACTTAATTCCCTGCCCACCAGTCAATACAGCACCTTGGTTTGCAGCTTCAGATAGCATAAATAATGAGTCATTTTCTTTAAATAAGTGCCTGCTCCAAGAAAACATTTAAATTTAAATATATGTTTGATTTTAGTTGTATTCAGAGCTACAGTGTTCCCAGTACTGTGCTCAGACTAAGCTACAGATGACAAAAGGTACACAACACTAAGCTACTTTTCACAATAAAAACATGGGTTAGCCAGCAGCAACATCCCTAATCCTAGCCCTCACTTACTAATCTATATTTTAAACCCCATGATGATCACAATTCCTTCTTTGGAGTACTTCTGATTGATTGGTCTCCAACCTTCCTTTTAAGGTATGTAGAAAAAATTCTTATCTCTTGCAAACTCATTAGCACCTGAGATCAATTATCCTTGGATATCCCTTTTTATTTAACATTATGAGCCATCTGAATCACCATCTCTCATTATGCACTCCATGCTAAACATTGAACTAACCTTTAACCTAAACCACATTTAAGGCTCAAGAGATGAACATAAAACATAGGCCAATCTGCAAGCTCCTGAAAATCCAGGGTGAAGCTAACATGCTCATCCCTAAACACCCCTTACAGATCTGCATAGATCAAGATCTTGTAGAAGGCTGAAAAGGAGAAGATTGAGTAACTCTCAATAATTGGCATCCCAATGTGTTATAAACAGAGATGAAGATGTTTCCTTAGGACCCATCACCCATAAGCCTTCCCTTTAACCAACAGACAATGTGAGGATTGGAGAGCAGACTGCAAAGAAATACATCTTGCTCTCAATCATGGTTAAGATCATAACTTCAATAGCAACAAAAGGGTTATTGTCAAAAATTCCAGGAAGAGCACCAGGGTAGGATTGACTGATCCCCAAATGCAACAGGTGTGTCAGGAATGATAATTTTCCCTATCTTTTACCCAAGGTATGGGGCAGGATTTGAACCCTAAGCTGTTATGGTAGAAAATCATATAAAATGGATAGTACACCCTTGTAAAACCAGAAATCAGCAAAGAACTGCAGCCAAACCCTTGAAAGAAATAGATGACTTGAATGCCCTCATAGACAAAAAAATGGGTCAAATCTGGGGTCGCCCAAATAGTCCTGGAAAATCTGGACCTGCCTTATTTTTTCCCAAATAATTATGACAAGAAAATTATGTGTTATACACTATTTGGGGATGGCAGCGCTTGACCCGCTGGTTGCTGGAATTTTTTGAATTATGACATCATTGACTTGAATTTCAATGCAGGACCTCCAACTGCTGAAAATATTCTTGCCAGCCAATCAGATGCTGCGGAATCCCCTCCTACCCCATCCTGAACTCCCTTAAGACTTCCTCATTTCTCCACTAGAAACTTGTTTCTAGATAGCTTAATTTCCCTTAAAATAAAAGAAAGTTTATCCCAAAATGATGGTGTATCTGGGGCTGTTTGCCCCTGTCCTTGAAAGATTAGCTGTTGTGGCAGTCAAGGTTGCTGTCAACTCCATGGCCACAACCTGGCCTGCCCTTTACATGCCAATCCCTTCAGATTCTTTCTCTAATGTACCCTTGCAAATCATTTGCTTATTGACAATTTTGACCTCCATCTTCTGCTATACTACCATTTGATCCAAGATGTTGAAACCGTCCTCCCAATTTGGTCTCCTGCTTGTCAAGCAACTCACATTCTGTTTATTATATCCTCATTGTATTTCCTTGAATCACACTGCATATCATTTCACTATAATATAAGCCAGACTCTTTGCAGCCTGGAAGTTCAAAAAGCCAGGAGCTCAGCCACCTGCAGCCTATCAATAGTGAACATATTAGGAATGTCAATACCAACCTTCCAGGATCTGATTCCACCCTGCTATCCCTAGAATTTTGAGGCCAGCCTTCCCAAGTCCAAGAAACCTGACCAGACAATGAGGCCTGAAAGAGTGGTATAATGTTACAAAAGTAACAGCTTCAAAGCCCCAGGCGGGAATCAAACCCGCTCCTAGCCACCAGGCAGGGCTAGCGGGCGGGGGAGGTTTGCCTGCACCTGGATTTTTGCTTTTCAAAGCGAATTCAGGTGTGGGAACCATTCCTGCCCTGGTGGCAGCTGAGGGGCCCACTTTGGGCCCCAAAAACTATGCCCAAGCCTTGGTGGGTTTGGCTGGGCCTGGGCAGGCTATTTTTAGTTGCCCAGTAAACCCAGACCAAGCCTGCCTTCCATTAAGTAATTTGGAGTCCCCAATTGGGGACCCCTTTTTTAATCAAGTTCTTTGGGCTCAAGAGAGCCTGTCAAGCCAGTCCAAAAATGGTGATCTAATTGGGAAAACCCCCAAAACCCCAGAAGCCAAACCTTCCAAAATCAATGACCAGCCAATCCAAGATGGACCATCAAAAAGCCAAACAACTGTTCATGAAAACCCCAAAAATAACCATGAAGCAGCCAACCAAACAGCAGAACCTGAAATGCCAAGCCTTGCCACACAGATAGCATCAGAAGAATACCCAGAGGCACCTGCATGTGAGTAAGTATATAAATCAGAAGCACTTGAAAAAGTTCTGTATCATCATTCTTACCAAATAAAGTTGTTATGAACCTTTGGTTCTAAATTTTTTTCCATACCTATTTTTGATACTCTTCCATCTGCATACACCCAAGCATCAGCACCCCTCTACTGGGATAGATAGTCAGACTCCAGTTGATAAACCCAAAGTCTTTGACTACTACTGCCCACACAATGCCCCATTTGGCCCTGTGCATTTCACTGAGTATCCCACCAATCCTGACCACAAACCCTGGACATTGAAAGACTTGCAGTGGTACACCCGCCCAAACGCTCCCAAGGAACCCTACCAAATTGTCCAAGACAGCAAAGCAATCACCATCTACCCTTTGATCTTCAATGGGAAGTACAACAATCCTGCCGCCTACTTGGTCCCCATGGAACCACCCCAACACCCAAACCAACCATCTAAACCCCCCACTTCTGATGCCTCTGACCAGAGTTTTCAATTCCTGGGAGTGCTTTACCTTGCGCTCACGGGATTGATTGACTCTGCCTTGCCAGCGGCTGGACCTTGGGCTGTGGCTGGGAGGCACTTTCTTACCTGGTAAATTTAGGTCCATCATCTAGTGGGCCATGCCAGTACCTGCTTTGACTCCTCCCTCACCTGCTGGAGCCCCACAGTACTCCTGGTATCCTGATATATAAGTAACTGCCAGGTCAAGGTCAACCTCCATTGTCATTTTTAAATAAAGGTTATGAGATATTTGGTTTCCTAAATATTAACATATTTTATCCTAGTCATCTGCCAGTTAAGCTTAAAACCCTCTAACCCTCCTGCTGCCCCACCAGCAATATATTGTCTGCCAGGTTCTCTATTTTTCCTGTCCACTTTGAGGTATATCCCTTGAAGCCCAATATGCACACTAATATTCTAACAAGATATTAACACAGAATACATTGGCTCAATCTAAAGAGCTAACCAGATACAACAGGAAGGACCCTTGGCACTTTATCAAGCCCTGCCTGTTCAGAGATAAATACAACTTACTCCCTGCATACCAATCAGACATGGAACCACCCATCATCCCAAACCAATGCTCACATCTGCCGCTGAGCTTCCCCTGGACCTGTAAGAAATTCATTCCTTCTACACAAAATAATTTGATATTTGAGACTGGCACAGGAGAATCTAAAAAATGATGCATTTTTACATGCAGAAACTGAACTCTTAACCTTGGAACCATTTAAAAACAAGCTGTCAAATCTGCATTCAAAATTGAAAAATGAATGCAGTTTCACTATACGCTCTGATTTAGAGTTCAAAAGCAAAAACACCTTTGAACCCCTCTCTAATAATATAAACCCTACTTCAAATTCAGTAGACTGGGTTTTGGGCAATGATACAGATGGCAATATCAACGACCACAATGACAATACAGTTCTGAATATAAAATCTAAAATAACCAAAAACACCCCAGTGTTTAAAACCACCAATCAAAATCTTCAGATATTCACAAAAGCCTCCACTGCAACTCCTGTCATCCTAAGAAACCAACCAGAAGCCAAAGATCACCCAAGCCAAGGAAATAACCCTCACCCCAATAAAAAATCCTCCCAAACACATAACCACCAGGCCAAATGCACCCTGAAAACACCACCAAACCTTAATGCTTCCTGCCTTGCAGGCGCAGCTTGCTGCAGTCCTGAAAGACAATACTTCACAATCAATCCTTGCAGCAGCCTCTGATAACCAATCTGAATATCATCAAATTTTTACTCAGTATTTAAACTGATCTTCCCTCTAGAGCAAATTACTCCAACAATTTTTACTCCTATCTTGGACAATAAATCTATATTTTCAAACTTCTAAACCTTGATCAGTAGATAAATAAAGCTCTCTGTCAACATCATGAATCTCATTCTGTTATATGGGCTTTTTGTGTGCTAATTGATTATGAGCAAGCTAATATGAACTTCAAAACTCCTGAACCTACTGCCACAGATAAATCGGAAGACTCCATTAGGTATCATTTTGGTCCACGTTGTTGCTATACCCCCTATGTAGAAATAGCTTGATTCCCTCCTATTATCTATCCCAAGGCCCCTTGGCTGGTCTTGGGGTACACTAGTGTCTACTATCTTTTAAATCACTTCACCCCCTTTTTGGATAGATTCTGCTTATTTGGTCATCTTTTACATATGTTTACAATAGGGATTCCAATAGGGTCCACACTAGTTAAGTTTAACCTGGGGGTCCTTCTCCATTCAATTAAAGAAATGCTTCCCAATTAGTGGATCCCTGACAGGACCATACCAACAAACTATTTGGAATAGTGCTAATTATCTTCACTGGGGTGATTGATACCATAATCCTGGCCGCTGGCCCATGGTCCTGGGTGGGTGTTGTGAATGCCGACATTCACCCTGTTTCAATTTTGCCTTTGATAGGTTATTTTGAGGACAAATATCTCTCTTTTGATTTTGCTCTTTGAAATGAGTCTGGCTCCAAATTGGGAAATTCAATTGTTCAGTTTCCAGATTCTGCGCAACTCCCTTGCCCCACTCATGCTTGTGGCAAGTGATCCTACCACCCTGGTAGTGTTTTGTGGGTTTATCAACCACTATATATTCTATTTATTATTCACCAATAAAAATTAAGTTCTATTCACATTTTTTTCTTTGTTTCTTCAAGTACTTTGGTGCCTCTCTAGCCACGTCTAGTAGATATTATTCAATCAGGGCCACAAGGTAATCACATAGCCTTCCCTGCCATTCTAACCAAGACTTAGTACAAATCCAATCCTAAGGTTAGGATTCCCCGTTGTGTATCTGTGTCACGCCTCAGAACACAACAAAAATGGGGCTCACTACAGGGGCTGTAAGCCCCTTGGTTATCCCTTTTGCAACCATGTTTTCAGGTTTTTTTGCCTCCTCCTATACAAGAGCTGACTTCACCTGAAATCACCAGTCCTCTTATCAATAAAGACATTGTAAACCCATCTATTATCTCTACTGTACTGAACCTTGGGAATGGTCCCCACCTAGTGGCCTATCCTTTGAGTACCCCTGACTTGGAACAAGTCATGGCAGTATCCCTTGAGTTAGCCCGTGATGGGGCCATCCCCGCCTCCAGCTACAGTTCAGTCAAGCATAATACTATGAATTGATTGTGGCTATGCAATTTCCACAACATCTCCTCACAGCAGCTGGAACTGCTGAGCGCCTATTTCCATCCTTTGTACAACCTGCCTTAGCCCACCATCAAATGGTGTTAGGGCTCCACATTCAGGTGATTTTGTCTCTACAAGCAGCTGTCACTCATCACTGTGATCATTTTTCTGCCTATCAACAGTGGATTCCCTCCCTGTTTTCTTTGGTGTCAGACAATCAGTGTGACTCTATCACTTCCCAAACTTTCTTGGTCAATTCCATTGAGCAAATGCGCCAGTTCATCCCTGAATATGTGTCAGGGATTATTTCCCCTGACTAAATTGATTTTATTGAAGGGTTTAATGGCATTACACCAGGACAAACAACAAAGAACAAAGAACAAAAGTCTTCTGGATATGGATAACACTGGCTTGAAGCCAGGCAGGAATAAAACTCTGGACCCTAAATAAGATTCAAATGTTAGTCTACCTGTAACAAACAAACTTAGTTTACCTTTTTATTTGAGTTCAATTCATTTGAAATTTGCTTTTGCGCTTGCTTTCAGCTTTGAACTGGTTAATAAGCAAGTTGAGGACGTCACTTACCACTCCTCCTATGATTGACTGCTTGCAGCTGGTTTGCTGCTCTGAATTTCACTCTTACTATATCCTGACCAAGCTCTGCACTTGATTTACACTGAGATCCAGCCAATGAACCACTTAATTGTTCCCAGTCTTGTGGCTTGTTTCTGTTCCTTCTCTTTGTATGATAACCTTGTACATTTTATTAAGGTCCAGGTCCACTGTTACATGGTAAAATTTATAATTTTAGACATAAGATTAATGCAACCACAATGATAAATCCTCTCCCATCCCACTATACCTCTAAAATGTTTCAGCCTCCATTTTAAGAGTATTTAAGTAGGGTATCCTTATGATTCCTACTTGTTCCAACAATAAAGTCTTTATTCTATATCTGCTACTCATTCACCTTCTGATAACTTATTTTTGAAGCTATGGGAGGAATTTTATCCCTGTTCTGGTTTCTAGCTTCCTTCTTGCCAGTGGTATCAACCTTGGAAAACCCAACACCTAAAACTGACTGGTACAACTCTCCTCCGGTTGACGCTCATCAAAAGGAATCCCTTGCTCAAGGATGGTTCAAGTACCCCTCTGGCCACTGGGGACGTAAATTCCAATATGATTGTTCATTCACTCTGCCTCCTGCCAAACCTGCTCTGGTTAGACCTTACACCTCCTTCTACCTCTTGACGTCTGTGGTGGGATACTACCTACTTGGTTGGTTCAGTTCTATGTTCAGAAGATTTGCTTACCTGGGACATCTAGGACACCTCACAATGGTCATGGTTTCTATTGGCTTGTAATAGCAGGATTTAACTTAGGGGCCTTGGCCCACCAACTAGGGAGCTTTTTTCCTGCCAAGTGGGTCCCTAAGGGTTTTTGGAACCCATCTTGAGCTTCTTACTTAGAAGTTCAGAACCAACCCCTGCAAGCTACCTGCTTTATACCACACTTATCAAGAGTTTGGCGGTCACCTTGATTACCGCCATCATTAGCCTTACCACCTATCATCTGGTTTGCCTCTTCCTGCATACCAAGACCCTCATTGCCTCCAGCGTATCTACTCCTCAAAGAGGTTTAAAGCCAAACCGTGGTGCTAAACCAGATTTCAGCAGTATCTCCCAATAACAACAAAGGGAACAAGATTCTTATGCTCCTGGCTTTCTCACAATCACTCTTTGAAACATCCCCCACACAATTCCAGACTGACGCAGAGAAGGTGCATCAGGTGGCCAAAAAGCTCACAGGAAAGGCTTGCGTCTGGTATGCCAAAGCCACCCTTCAAGGGGAGAAGTTACTAAACAACTACCCTGCCTTCTGCAACTCCTTGTTGTCCACTGTAGTGCCAGCACAAGCTACAGAAGAACTCAGAGACCGCATAATGACCTTATATCAAGGCAGAATGGCCACCAAGGACTATATTGAAGAATTCTCTTGCCTCAAGGAAGCAATTGGGATGACTGATGACAAAGCTTGCTACCTCTTCCAGAAGAAGCTGTCTCCTGAACTCAACAACTTCCTGGCTCATCATGTATTACCTGTCAAGTTTTCTGATATTACCAAAGAGGTTTTGAAATGGTCCTCCAAGGTAAAACATCTTCCTTCTTGGAACAACACCAAGACTCCGCCCGCCCAAAACTTACCATCCCCTGCTGAGGTTCCAAAGGGATTAGTTCCTAAACCCAGGGGAGTTTATCAGTTGGCCCCTGAAGAGAAACAACATCAAGTCTGCAAAAGACTGTGTCTCTACTGTGGGCAATCAGGACATTCTGCCAAAGATTGCCAGGCACTTTCCAAGGTAAAATACGCTTCAGGCCATCTTCTTTCAACCACAGATGTCAATAAATCTTCAACCCAGTCTTACGCTCTTTTGCCAGATTTCTAAACCACAAATTTGACACTACAGCTAGCTACGCACTGATTGACATGAGGGCAATGGGGAACTTCATTGATCAAGACCTTTTGACATTGTTAGGTTTTAAGACCTCAGAACTAGCATCTGTAAGACTTGCCAAAGGTACATCTGCCCAAGTAGGACGTCTTGTCAAACCTCTCCACGCCCAAATGGGGTACAACTAATACCACCTACCCACCTCTACGCCTTCTAACTTGGCCTTTCTGTTAGTCTTGGGATTTCCCTGGTGTCAGGAAGCCAAGTTGCAGTTAAACTGGGACACCAATTCAGTCACACTTCACTCTCATGGAAAAGCTACCACCGTACCTCTCAAGAAGCCATATCACCAGGTACCAGAGAATTTCACGGCCTACCTGAACTCTCTACTTCTTTTGAGTGACCAATAACAGTAATCCATACCAGAAGAAATCCAAGACTTAAAAGAGGCCTTCAGCAAAGAACTTTGCTCCATCCTCCCTGAGAGAAGACCATCAATCCTTAGAATTGACTTGATACCAGGCTCTTCAACCACCTGGGGAAAACTCTATCCCATGAACTGAGCACAAGGAATTGCAATGAAGGCATACCTTGACAAAAATTTAACCAAAGGATTCATATGTCAATCCAATTCCCCCTGTTCATCACCCATGTTCTTTGTAGGGAAGGCTGACGGCACCCTATGGCCAGTAGTGGAATTCACCAAACTTAATGCCATAACCATTAATAATTGCAACCCCTTACCATCTGCTGAGTCCCTGACCAACCAACTTACCCACACCAAGCTGTTTTCCAAGCTAGATCTCCGCAGTGCCTATAATCAGATACATATTGTGGAAGGTCATGAGTGGAAGACAGCAGTTCACACTCCCTTTGGGTTGTATGAATACCTTGTGATGCCCTTTGGTTTGAGAAATGCCCCTGCAGCCTTTCAAGGCCTAATGAGTGGGGTGCTCTTTCCTCTACATGATGTATGTGTGGTCGTCTATCTTGACAACATCTTGGTATACTCACAGAACAAGAAGGCCCATACCATACACCTATGAGAGGTCCTTCAATTGCTCATTGACAACTAATTATTCTGAAAACTTGAAAAATGCAAATGTTTTGTTACCGAGATTGAATTCCTTGGATACAAGATTAACCCAGGCGGTTTTGCGGCCGCTCCCTCCAAGGTGCAGGCAGTCTTAGACTGGCCAAGACCCACAACTTGTACCAAACTTTGCAATTTCTTGGGTCTTGCAAATTTTTGCCGCAAGTTCATCAAGGATTTCTCCTCTACTGCCCTCCCTCTCACTCACCTTTCCTCTGAGAAGGTTCCTTTTGTCTGGTTGTCTGAAGCTGACCTGGCGTTTGAAACCCTCAAGAAGTGTTTCACCTTGGCTCCTGTACTTCTCTGCCATGACCCTTAACGCCAATTATTTTTGACACAGACACCTCCAACTTTGCCCTAGGAGGGGTTTTAATGCAGCTTGGGGAAGATAGTGAACTCCACCATGTGGCTTTCTACTCCTATAAGCTGCTTGACCAAGAGAGAAATTACCACGTGTACAAGAAGGAACTATTTGCCATTATCAAATCCTTGGACCACTGGCGTCACTACTTGGAAGGAAGTAAATTCCCCGTGCAAATCAGGACTGACCATAAGAACCTCCTTTATTTCCCTGAGATGAGAAAGGTTAGCCCACACCTGGCACAATGGGCTATTGATCTAATTGCCTTTGAATTCAAGATTAGTTACACTACAGGACACCAGAACATAGTACCAGACGCCATCAGTAGACAAGAGGATCTGGATGACCCAAGCCAGTCCTACAAGAAACACAATGAACACACCATACTCTCTGAAGATCAGTTCCTCTCCCACATCATGACCCTATCTTATCTATCCACCTTGGACCAGGACATCATAGCATCCCAGCTCCTTAATAAGGATAACATTCCCACTGGGCTTACACTAAACAACAAATCTTGGTCAGAGAATGGAAACCTTTATGTACCAACCAACAAACACCAACAAACAATTTTGGAAATTTTTAATGACTCCCCTCTCACAGGACATGGAGTCATTTGTAAGACATTCAAGAGAATCCAACAAAGATACTAGTGGCCTAATCTGAAGAAAACAGTTGCCAAATATATCTCCACATTGTGCTGTGTGGTCGCAACAATCCCTCCACCATGAAGCCCCAAGGATTACTCAAACCATTGCCTATTCCTCTGCGCCCTTGGCATTCCATCTCCATGGATTTTATTGTGGGCCTTTCAGAGAGTGACAACATGACCAGCATCTTTGTGGTATTAGATTGGCTAACAAATATGTAATCTTTACGCCCTTCAAGCGCAAAACAGGGAAAGACACTGCCAGCATGCTCTTTACTCATGTATTTGCAACCACGGAATTCCCAACAACATCATCATCTTGGATCAAGGTACACAGTTTGCATCCAAGTTCTGGCAGTTCCTAATTAAGGCATTACATGTTAAAACTCTCATGTCCACATCTTTTCATCCTCAGACCAACAGACAAACAGAAAGAGTTAACCAAGTGCTGGAAGGTTTTCTCAGGAACTATGTGAACTTACGACAGGATGATTGGGTAATTTTACTTCCACTTGCCCAACTATGCTATAACACCAATCACCATGATTATATTGGAGTATCCCCCTCTTTGCCAAATATGGATATAACCCTGAAGATTTTCCTGATCCTGCAACTGAAGACACTATTCCGTTGGCGTACCAATGGGCAACATCCTTACTCAAGAATCACCAACAACTCAAGAAACAACTGGAAAAGACCATCCTACAGTACAAGACCCAAGATGATAAACATTGATGAACACCTGAAGACATCCAAGTGGGAGACTAAGTGTTCCTCAGTGCAAAAAATCTTAAGCTGGATATTCTGGGGCAAAAACTAGGACCAAAGAAGATTGTTCCCCTGTTGGTCATTTAACAACGCTCTGATGTTAACTTCCGACTCAAACTTCCTGAAGGCTCCTCTGCCATGATGTCTTCTATGTTAGCCTTCTGTCCAGGTTCAAAGGGTTACCATCTGACATGAATCACAAGGACCCTCCTCCTATCATCTTGAATCATACTCCAGAATGGAAAGTAGAAGACATTCTCAATCACTGCACCTCCATAGGCAAACTTCAATACTTGGTCAAATGGAAAGGGTATGAAGTAGAATCCAACTCCTGGGAACCAGAAGAGAATCTAGAGAATGCACCTGATGTCCTCTCCTGCTACAACAAGTCTCTGGAAGGGAAGGGCCTTCCTGGGGAGAATAGTGTCAGGGATTCTTTCCCTGACTACATTAATTTTATTGAAGGTTTTAGTGGCATTACACCAGGACAAATAACAAAGAACAAAAGTCTTCTGGATATAGATAACACTGGCTTGAAGCCAGGCAGGAATAAAACTCTGGACCTAAAGAAGAGTCAAATGTTAGTCTACCTTTAACAAACAAACTTAATTTACCTTTTTATTTGAGTAAATTCATTTGAAATTTGCTTTTTGCACTTGCTTTCAACTTTGAACTGGTTAATAAGCAAGTTAAGTATGTCACTTACCGCTCTGTTGTGTTTGGCTCCAGGGGACAACATCCTGGAGGACACGGCAGGAAATCTTTATAACAAAAGATTTGAGGTTTGAAGCTAGCCTTGGGTTAGCCTTCAGGGTAAAATTAAGGGCACATACCTTAATTTCCTGGAAAACAAGTTGTAAAAGTCCTTTTGGCAGAAAGGACAGGAAAAGCTTGAAGATTATAAAAGCCAATGCAAATGTGGATAAACCTGTCTTTATTAGGAGTAATGATTCTACTTTAAATAGTAGACAAGGGACAGTGATCACTCATTAGGAAGACAGAGTGGCTGAGGGGGTCAAGTTGGGATGAGGTCATATCAGGATCAATCACAGACAGGTACAATAATCTGGAATGGGTGGATATTGGACCAGATTCATTTGCAGAAGGCAAGGAATTTCCAAAGTCAAAAGCAAACCCAGCCAGATCTTTGCAACTATCACAATTTGAAGACCACATCAAAATATCATTAATTGCGCAATTTACAACATCTCCCCCCTCAAGATTGGACACAGGGAGTTGATATTTGTGGAGAAATTTGGAATGAACACGGGCAAAAGGACGCTTAGAAGACAGTAGTTTCACGGTATACTCAACACCCTTTTTAAAGGTGACCTCACAGGGCCCAACCCAGAGGGAATCCAACTTATGGGCTCTACCACCTGTAAAATTCTGATAGTATAGAACTAGATCACCTATTTGATACTCAGGAAGGGGGGCTCTAGCAGCATTGGACAGGGAGAGCTCCAGGGTCTTAACCTTGTAATCAGTAGAGAAAGCTGCTGCCTGGATGTCAATGATATTATTGGTTAAGTCTTTAACATGGGCTTCAGGATTTGCAGACGTATCAAATTTGATCAAAGGGGGTCCCAAGATTGAGGGGGCAGCGGCCTCACGTCTATACAGCATGGCAAAAGGGGACTGGCCCGTCACTTGATGCCTACTGAGGCGGTAAGCAAAGAGGGCAGCAGGGAGGAAAATATCCCAATGGGCAGCGTCAGAAAGCATGAGCTTCCTCATTAGTGACACCAGGGAGGAGTTTGCTTGTTTGACAGTTCCATTGGTGGAGGGGTTATAAGGCGCGGAGAACAATTGGTGAGTTCCCATAGCTTTGACAATAGAAGTGATGAGGCGAGCATTAAATTTGGTACCATTGTCAGAGAGCAGGACTTGAGGGCAGCCATGTTGATAGAAAATTTCTTGCAGTATGAAAGCAGCTGTGGTCTTAGCAGTTATATCTTTTGTTGCTCTGGCTTCAACCCACTTGCTAAAGTGATCTACACCAACCAAGATGGATTGACATCCAGACCTAGACCAAGGGAAGGGCCCAACAGCATCAATACTCATTGTGTGAAAGGCATGCTTTGGGGGGATGAGTTTGAACTGGTGCTGGGACAGGCAAGGGCGTTGGAGCTGACAGGAATGACATGAGGCAAGGACATCAGGGATCATAAGGCGCATGTTTTCCCAATAGAAGTTCTTGCACAACCAGTCATGAGTCTTGGCTATGCTTCCATGGTCAGTGTCAATGTGAGCTTGGAGGATGATGGCTATCCTCATGCTAGAGCAAACATAGGGTAGGTTGGCATTGTTAACCTTTTTGAAGAGTTGTCTATCGCAAATTACAGTGTCCTTAGATAGGGCATGTAGGGCCAAGTAGATGTCTTCTGGCTCAGTGGTCCAAGAGCCAGGATACCATATTAACTTGTATATACAATCAGAGTCAGCGGGATGGATAGCTAGGGTTGGCATTCTGGACAGGCCATCAGTGTTCTGATGTTGGGCCCCAGGACAGTGTATCACAGTGAAATCATACCCTTGTAGATGCAGAGCCCAATGTGCTAGTTGATCTTCAGGCTCCTTTAGCTGTTGCAGCCATTTGAGGGAGGAGTGATCTGTGACCACCATAAAGTGGGTCCTATAAACGTAATGCCAAAACTGTTTCACTGCATTCAGCACCGCCAAACATTCCTTATCAGTGACGCGGTAGTTCTTCTTGTGCTTATTGAGGACCCTTGATGAGTAGGCTACAGGTCAATCCACTCCTTCATTGTCAAGTTGGGCAAGGATGGCACCCACAGCTACTCCACTAGCGTCATTATTAAAGATGAACTCTTTATCATAATTAGGATAGACTAAGATAGGAGCCTCCTTGAGCTTGGCCTTCAGTGCTTTGAATGCTTATTGTTGACTGTCAGTCCATTCAAAGGAGACGTTGCAAAGCAGTTGGACGAGAGGTTCACTCAGTTCAGCAAAGTCAGGTATGAACTGTTGGTAGTAGCCCATCATACCAAGGAACACCTGAACCTCTCAAAGATTTGTGGGAGGTAGCATCTTGTCAATGGCTTCAACCTTATTATTTATGGGGCAGATTCCAGTTTGAGTGACATCATGACCTAAGAACTCAAGACGTTCCTTGAAGAAGGAGCACTTGGAGAGTTTGAGTTTCAAGCCAGCTTTGTGAATCTTGACGAAGACAGCCTTGAGGTGTTCCAAGTGATTGGTAAAGGTAGCACTGAACACAGTGATATAATCAAGGTATACGAGGACACAAGAGAGCTTTAGGTCTTGTAAGATGGAGTCCATAGCCCGTGGAAATGTGGCAGGGGAATTGCAGAGTCCCTGGGGCATTTGAGTGGGTTTAAAAGGCCTTCTGAAGTGATAAGTGTAGCCTTTTCTTGATCTTCAGGAGATAAGTCAACATTCCAGTATCCAGAATCTAGATCCATGGCTGAGAAAAACTTGGAACCACCCAGCCATCTGAGAGCATCATCAATTCTGGGCAAGGGGCATGAGTCTTTCTTAGTGAGAGAGTTTAGGCGACAATAGTCCATTACAATTTGGTGTTCCCCATCTTTCTTCTTGAGGATCAGTAACGGGGAAGCACAAGGACTTTGGGAAGGAACCAGTAACCCAGCGTCCAGAAGTTGCTTGAGTTCTTTAGACACCTGAGCATCTTCCACCCTACTACAGTGGTATGGTTTAGCACAAAAAGGGGGTGCATCCCCAGTATTAATCTGATGTACGACTCCCTTAGCTAGGCCATAGTCCGTAGGTCCAGAGGCAAAGATGTCACTGAATTTATTTGAGTAGATACAACACGTCCTTTTGTTGAACAGGAGACAATTGGGGGAAATCAGCAGCAGTGAACAAGGAGAGAACCTGCAGGTCATCTTCAGGTAGGTTGAATCACTGAAAAGTCCAAAGGGGTAGAGGGAGGATACTTGTTCTACTCCAAGTATCCAACCATGACCTACAATCTGACCTCTGGTTACTTGCATGGGCTGGGCCGTCAGATTAGCAAGCAGTAATTGCACGGGTTCTTTGTGAGTTTGGTCCAAAATCCCTGGACATAGGCAGGACTTGGACAACTTAAGGATTCAGGTGAGTAAAGCTCCAAGAAGGACTTTACAGGCAGCTCATAGGAAATCTGAGAGTTGACTACCACTTGAGAGCCCGGGGGGATGGTGATAGCAGCTGGTGCTAGCAGGGGTACCCCTTCTTCTGCAGGACAGGAAGGAGGAGGGGTACACATGTTGGAGGAGTGGGTCCTATACTTGATAGAGAAGATACCGGTAGGGTACTCAAGCATACAAGTTTTAAGACGTTTTCCTGGGAGGCGCAGAGGTTCTTCAAAAATCAAAGGAACCTCATATTCCAAGAGCAAAAGGTATCCATCTTGTAAGTTTACAATACCATTATACTCTCAGAGGAATTGAGTACCAATCAAGAGGTCATAGCTTTTGTTCTCAAGGACTACAGCGGGGGAAGCAATAAGGAGTTTCCTAAACCTCATGGGTAGAGCGGAGTAAGCACCAATGTTCCGTGTCTGTGCCATACCAGCTTTGCCATATGACTGTGTGTAGTTGAGGTTGGGGGCTAACTTAAGCTTCTTCATTAGTTTGGAAGATACCACGTTGACTGTAGACCCCGTGTCTAAGATGGCTTTGATCTTAACCTTTTGGATTGATACTTCCACGTGGGTTGTATCTCTCCCAAAGGGGGGTAAGACTGCCAAAACATCTTGCGCAGCCTCTAGATCCTTTTCCCATTTAGCTAGCATGCACCGTAACACAGGAATCTCCTTATATAGTCTGTAGCGGGAGGGATACAGTCACATTTTGAAATAGAGGTTAGCTAGCTCAGCAGCTTCCTTGGAAGAGTCAACCAAGACAGGAGGTTGATGGTCTTGAGCTAGGTAAGGGCAAGCCATCATAGACTTAGCTTCACTTGCAGGTACTTGGGAAGTGGTGGTAGTCTTCTCAGAGCAAAGCTTGTATGAGACAGAGATAGTTTCTGGAACAGCCAAGACAGAATAGCCATAACTATCAGAATCTTTACTATCAGAATCTTCAGGCTCTGAATCACTGGATAAATTGTGAAACAGATGAAGGATAGTTAGGCCAGAGGAAGAGGGAGCTTCCTCATCAGAAGGAGGATCAGGGGGAGACAGGGGAGATTGGTCAGCAGAGAGTGTCGCTGTTTCTAAGCTGACCTCTCTTTTCCCACCTGTTCCTTGGGGTCACAACTTTCCACTCAAGGATTAGTGCAAGTGCGTGAGTGATGCCCAATCTGGCCACAGTTATGGCAGCCTTGCCTCTTAGTCTGTTCCCCAGCACCCAAAGTCATTATGTGCGGCGTACAAGAGGTAGTCCCAGCATTGCTGGCCTTATTTTCACATACCACCATACCTCCATGTGTCAAATGCATGTCTTGTAGGAGCGTCTTAATAATCTTAATGGACATGATTAAAGCCTTGTGTGCCTGAAAGTGTAGTCACAAAAGCTGATTCACCTTCAAAGCATTTGAACAAGCCATGTAGGCTTCCTGGGGAGTTAACTGTTGACAGGTGATTAACTGCTGGCCCTCAATGTAGAAACAATCTGTGAACTCAGCCAGGATTTCCTTGGGCTTGAAGGCAATGTGCATAAATGCATCTTTCTTGACCTCCAAGCTGAGATCTCCTCCAAACTTCTCAATAAGGAGGCGCTTCATGTCCTCCTAAGTGACAATGGAGGGGAGCTTGGGGACTACAACTTCCTTGCATGTGGGATGGAGACAGGTGAGGATGTGTTCCTTCTTGAGTTTTTTGGTAGCCCTAAACATTGCAGTTTTGTAGATGGTTATAAAGGCAGCAATGGTAGAGGTTTTTGGATCAAATATCTATTTGAAGGTTGGTTTATAGTTTGGGTCAATAGACGAGGACAAGGAATGACTATTTTCACCAGGATTGAGGACGTTAATATGAGGGTTTCTTTCAAAATTGGACTCAGAAGCAGGTTGTCTAGCCCATAGGAGTCAAAGGCTTTCCTCTAGAGTGTCCAAGGTAGAGCTGTTCTGTCCACTAATATCCCTGGCAGAGGCAGCAGTAGTCCCAAATTTGTCAATCTTGATTTGTTGTACTGCCAAGGTGAAAGCAATCCCATTGACACAAGTAGCCAGAGAAGTGGCCTGAGCAACCAATGGGGCAACTTGTCCATTTAGAGTCTTGGTAAAACGGGAGAGGTTTTGGACCTCTCTTTCCAAAGCATCTTGTCTTTCAGCTACATCATTTGTCACTTTGGCAAGTTGATCTAGTGCACGTGCACATTTGACCCGGGGTTGACCTTCCAGAATAGGGCAACAACCATGATTGTCATGAGCTGGAGTGTGAACAACTTCACCTTCCTCTTCATCTTCAGATTCAGATGACAAATCCTCAGAGTTAGAGAGGTGCTGTCTTAAGTACTTGATTTCATCTTGTAAGGTAGCCACCTGATCAGTGAGGAAGGCAATATGAGGGTCAGGCATTGGATCAACTGGAGGGGGATTCTGCACAGAAGCTTGGCGCCAAGTAGTAGCCTTGAGTTTGGTGATTGCCTCCCATACCTTGGTTTCAAAATCAGATGAGGTCTCAACAGGAGGAGCGGGAGGAGTCACCTCAATAGACGCTACCCTGTCATCCACATAATTTTGCACCTGGTATAGAGTGTTGTCTAGTGCAGCCTTATCCTGACAATATTGATGCTGTAGATGGCAGCCCCAAGTATTGACATGAGCTCCTATCAATTTGATTTGCAAGTTGAAATGCTCCCTGAACTGATTAAGCTCACTAACCAGAGTCTCAAAATCCTGGCAATGGTTTAGCAGAAAGGCCTTGATTTGCTCACGCCACACTGCCTGATGTTGTCAGGAATATTCCTGACATAAACCAGATTTTGACTGAGGAAAAATGTTGGAAACAAGTAGAGAAATGCCCAATAGGAGGGGCAAAATTTGATAGGGAATTTCCCCCACTATCAGGTGAAAAGAAAAAATCAAAATTTGAAAAAAACAGATTTTAATGGAAACTGGAATAATTTAACATCTGGGCAGGCACCCGCTGCCGCACAGACACCTGCCCCCCTCTGCCAGCCCCCTGGCACCCAGCCAGCCACCCACCTGCCCAGGCTGGCATCAGAGCGCCCGCCGCCAGTCCCTAGCCCGCCCGCCCGCCCGCCAGCCTCCCACCCACCAGCCAGGCTCCTGCCTACCACCCGCGTACCCAGCCCGCCGCCTGCGGACCCGCCTGCCACCCAGCCGCCAACCTGGGCCCTGCCAGCCACTTGCTCACCCACCCCTCCCCCAGCAGACCCGCCACTTGCCCCCAGGCCACCCGCCTGCTCCCTGGGCCCCAGCCAACTGCCAGTCGCCCACCTGGGTCCCAGGGCCCACTCCCTAGCTAACCAAAACCCACCATGTCACCCAGCCAATCAGAAAAGTCCCTTGAAACAAGGGAAAATTTTAGGAATAATTCTTGGGCCCAATAAGAAGGGCAAATTCATGTTTCAAAAAGCAGACCAAGTTCTAAAAATATAGAGGAAAAGCCAAAATTAACTTCAGAAGATAAAAATAACATGACCTACAGCCAATGGAACCAGGTGGATGGCAAAAATCAGCTAGGCCTAGACTCCAACCAAACTAGCATCCCCAAACCAAAAATAGAAGTGTTTAAAACCAAGAGTTGTCATCACCACCTGATCACTCATCCAGAGGAAATTATTGGTACCAAGCATAACTGTCTAAAACCCCAACAGATTGCCCAGGAACAAGGGTTTGGCTTTCCCTTCAAACACCAATTCCCAATTCCCATGAACAAACTTTTGGGGGCTCCAGTCCCTTGTTTTCACTCCCATTTGCAAAAATTTGCAAGTGGGGGCCCACTATAAATAAAGGATCTCCTCTCAGTAATAGCTTGTGCTATTATTGAGACTAATACCCTCAATAAAGTGATATTTTCAACTTCAACTACAGTTAAAACTTACAGATCAAGCCCCTGCCAACCCTCTAAC
Source organism: Entomophthora muscae (assembly GCA_014839935.2). NCBI lineage: Eukaryota > Fungi > Entomophthoromycota > Entomophthoromycetes > Entomophthorales > Entomophthoraceae > Entomophthora > Entomophthora muscae. The sequence continues at coordinate 231,696 of QTSX02002943.1, forward strand.
CCAGTGAAGATGAATCACCTCATCTTCACAGCTGTACTCACAGCTTGCCTTGGGATTGGAGGCTACCAACAGAGTTCAGAGTTCTTTGGCCCCTCCACAGAAGGACTAGGTTATGACCCATACCACAACCCTGGCCAACTTAACTCTTCAAACACTGAACCCTGGCCGCCTCTGGTATCTCCCCATTCAACACTCTCCATAGCTATGTATACTTCTGCTTACTACATCCTCACCTACTTTGCCGGGAGCTTTGGATGCTTCAACATACACACCAAGGTATTCTGTTGGCTGATGACGGTGTATCCCATAATCACCACCTTGACGGGTTTCCAGTTCACCAATTTGCTACCATACATACTCCAAGTGGTGCCCATCATTTCAGGGTATTAAAGATGTTCATCCAATTTGCATAGTCAATCCTTTATGTATCCAGAGAGAGAGGAACAAAGGGAGTTCAGGGAGGCGGTTAAGTACTTCTGTGACGCCAAATGAGTTGTGCTGGTTGTCAGAAATACAAGCAAAGAGACTGTGTGACCATTCTTGATAGGCCATATTTTGAGTATGGTTATTTGAAACGGTGGTGGCTACAGCATCTAATAGTTGATTCTGAGATCCTAAGGTAAGTTGGTGGTGAACTAGGGCATTTTGGATGAACTGGTTGACCAACACACCAATAGTATCCATGGATTCCATCAACACCGGGGGAGACCAAAGTCCAAAAGGAAGGAGTACAGGTCTTCAGAAGCGTACCTGGGATGGAGGCCGTGGATAGAGTGCATGGCTACCGTTCCAGAATGAAGAAGGGAGCAGGCGGTAGCACAAATTGTTCATAGTTGAGAGAGAAAGCAGGAAGGGGGCCCACACAAGCCCTGGAGACAGAAACAATACCATAGGATTTGAGGGGACATTGGTGATGTCTTCTTCTAGAGGGGGACTAGAAACTTTAGGTTGATTGGGTACTTCAGAAACAAAGGGAGAAGAATCAGAGAATGCATGTGGGAACAGGGTAACCAAGGGGCTTGCAGCCCCTGTAGTGAGCACCATTTTGTTGTGTTTGGCTCCAGGGGACAACATCCTGGAGGACACAGCAGAGAATCTTTATAACAAAAGATTTGAGGTTCAAAGCTAGCCTTTGGTTAGCCTTCAGGGTAAAATTAAGGGCACATACCTTAATTTCCTGGAAAACAAGATGTAAAAGTCCTTTTGGTAGAAAGGACAGAAAAAGCTTGAAGATTATAAAAGACAACACAAATGTGGATAAACTTGTCTTTATTAGGAGTAATGATTCTACTTTAAATAGTATACAAGGGACGGTGATCACTCATTAGGAAGACAGAGTGGCTAAGGGGTCACGTTGGGATAAGGTCATACCAGGATCAATCACAGACAGGTATGATAATTTGGAATGGGTGGATATTGGACCAGACCCATTTGCGTAAGGCAAGAAATTCCAAAGTCAAAAGCAACCCCAGCCAAATCTTTGCAACTATCATGATTCAAAGGCCATATTGAAATAGCATTAATTGCGCAATTTACAATACACTCCTCCTCTGGTTGGCTGCTTGCATCTGGCTTGACACTCTGGATTTCACTATTCCTATATCCTGACCAAGCTCTGCACTTGATTTACACTGAGATCCAGCCAATGAACCACTTAATTGTTCCCAGTCTTGTGGCTTGTTTCTGTTCCTTCTCTTTGTATGATAACCTTGTACATTTTATTAAGGTCCAGGTCCGCTGTTACATGGTAAAATTTGTAATTTTAGACATAAGATTAATGCAACCACAATGATAAATCCTCTCCCATCCCACTATCCCTCTAAAATGTTCCAGCCTCCATTTTAAGAGTATTTAAGTAGGGTATCCTTATGATTCCTACTTGTTCCAACAATAAAGTCTTTATTCTATACCTGCTACTCATTCACCTTCTGATAACTTATTTTTGAAGCTATGGGAGGAATTTTATTCCTGTTCTGGTTTCTAGCTTCCTTCTTGCCAGTGGTATCAACCTTGGAAAACCCAACACCTACAACTGACTGGTACAACTCTTCTCTGGATGACGCCCATCAAAAGGAATCCCTTGCTCAAGGATGGTTCAAGTACCCCTCTGGCCACTGGGGACGTAAATTCCAATATGGTCGTTCATTCACTCCGCCTTCTGCCAAACCTGCTCTGGTTAGACCTTACACCTCCTTCTACCTCTTGACATATGTGGTGGGATACTACCTACTTGGTTGGTTCAGTTCTATGTTCAGAAGATTTGCTTACCTGGGACACCTAGGACACCTTGCAATGGTCACGGTTCCTATTGGCTTGATAAAGCAGGATTTACTTTAGGGGCCTTGGCTCACAGAATAGGGAGCTTGTTCCCTGCCAATTGGGTCCCTGACAATACGTCAGAGAGAGTCTACACAAGTTTCAACAGTTGGAACAGCCCTGGAAAACCCAAGTATATTTCACCCTGAACGCCTATCTCACTAATTTCAAACAACTGGTGCAGCAGCTCAATGAGTTCAGTGCTTAATTCTTTGATCAACTACAACAATTATCAGACCTTGCTGCTAAAGGCCTTTGCAAGCTTAGTGAAGAATTTGAGCACAAAAGGGGTATCTACTGCTGCTGCCATTACCAAGCTCCAGACTCAAGTGAATAAATTGTCTATAACCAAGCCAGATGTTCCGCCTTCCCCCATCTGACGATTTAGTAGATAGAGAACAGAGGCTATGGGATGCCATTCAAGAGCTACAAGTTTCTACCTGTAGTCAAGATTGCCCTACCAAAGCACATCATCCAGATCCTCATGTGCTTGTTTTGACAACTCAAGTTGCTGAGCTACAGCAAGAGGTTGCTGCCCTACACAAAATGGTGGCAACTGCTGCTAGTCCAACTGGGGTTATTAACAAAGATGGCTGCTGCCCCAGCTTCCAGGAGCCCCCCAAATCCAATGCGCTAGAGAATGATAGCTCTAGCTAATGAGGTGGATCACTTGAAAAAAGACCACTCTGAACTTGATAAAGACATGCAAGAAATGAGTGAATTAATCAATTCAGTGAATGACAGGTTTGCCACTTGCCTCTCAGTGGGTCCTTCTCTTATTTCTCAACTGGCTAATATTTCCACTGTAGTAACAACACAGGGTCAACGCCTAGAATTTACTGGGCAACAGACCACCTTAGCTAATAATATGGGTTCCCGCACTTCTGAGACCCTGACTACTCTTGAGGAGAGTGTTTATCAGCTGTGGGCCAGGCAGCCCCCCTCAAAATCTGAAGCTGGATTTTCCCCCGCATAAATTTACTCAATAGCAACAATGGTGGTCCAACTCCCAAAAACACACTTCAAACCTACCTTTAAACAAGTCTTCAACCCCAAAACTTCTACCATTGCAGCTTTCCTAACTATCCACAAAACTGCCATGAGGAGAGCCTCTGATGAGTTTAAGAAGGAAAACACTCTAACCTGCCTTCACCCAACCTGTCAGGAGGTGGTAGTTCCCAAGTTGCCCACCATTGAGACTTGGGAAGAAATTAAGCAGCTTCTGATGGACAAATTTGGTGGCAACCTTAGTTTGGAAGTGAAGAAGGACGCCTTCATGCGCATTGATTTCAAGCCAATGGAGACCCTAGCCAAATTTGCAGATAGATTCTACATGGAAGGACAGCAACTGATATCAAGCAGACAATTGATAGCACACAAAGCTTACATGGTTTGCGCTCAAGCTCTCAAGGTTAATCAGCTTCTGTGTCTCCACTTTAAGGCTCATAAAGTCATGATTTTCTCTATGAAGAGCATAAAGACACTGTTGCAGGATATGCACCTTACCCATTCTAGAGCAGTTGTGCAGGAGAATTGTGCCGCCTCTAACTATGGTTTGTCTTCCTGCGGCCCTTGCATCCTCATCATGAATTCAAAAAATCCTCCTAGACGCCAAGGCTACCATAGCTGTGGTTAGATAGGTCACCACTCTCAATTCTGCACCAATCCTTGGGTTGAAGGAGCTGATCCCAAGGAGCAAGTGGGAAAAGAACAGTCAACCTAGAGGCGGAGATACTCTTGGTTAACAATTCTTCCCAGTCTCCTTCAATTCCCCCCTCCATAGCTGACTTTGAGCCTACTGAGACTGAGGCTCCTTCCATTCTTCTACTGTTTCACAACATCTCTGACAACTCTGACATGGACAATTTAGATGTTAATGACCCTGACGCCTATGGGTATTCAGTTCTTGCTGTCCTCAAAATCATTGCAGTCCCTTATAAGTTATGCTCTTGGAAAACTACAACTGCTAAGCCTCTGCCTGAAGCCAAGGAGGTTGTCTCTCGTCCATACCTCACTCAATCTAAGAGGTCCCCTGTGCTTGTAGAGTTGTCTGAAAAAGCTGCTGAGATTGTTGACGCTGTATTCAAGAATGCTTCAGTTTTGCTTACTCTCCAGACTGTCTATAAGGAGTTCCCAGGCTTTAGGTGCATGATTGAGAAATGGTACAAAGTGCTAGCAGAAGCCCAGGACATCCTAGCCATTCTCTTGCTCTTTGTTTGTACTACCACTTGTGTGGAGATATCCATACAAAAGGTGAAAATCAAGGCTGTCTTGGACACTGGATCCCCTGTTAATATTGTCTCCTTGAAGCTTGTCAAGAATCTCAAAATTTCCCCCAAACTTAACTATCACCAGTTGTATGGCACAGCTGGATTATCCATGACTTGCACTATAGGGGCCTATTTTGCTCTTCCCATGTGGTTTGACAAACTACTCTTAGCTGCGCCCGCTGTTGTCTTGGAGAATGAGAGTTATGATCTCCTAGTTGGTACTTGATTCCTTAGAGAATACAATGGGATCATCAACTTAAAGGATGTCTACCTCTCTATCTTAGGGTATGAGGTCCCTTTGATCTTTGAAGAGCCAGTTAAAGCTCCCGGGAAGCACCTCAAGACATGTGCCTTGGAATATCCCACTGGTGTTTTCACTTTAAAATACTGTACCCATTCCTCTAACATGAAGTGCCCTCTTTTTTGTTTGTCCTGCTTATGAAGGGATTCCTCTCTTGACCACTTCTTCTGTGACTATTCCTCCTGGGTCTCAGGCTATCCTAGACTCCCAAATATCATATGAGTTACCTGAGTGTATATTCCTAGAGTTATACTCTCCTCCATTGCTAGGACGCAACAAACCCTATCTATGTCCAGGAATCTTGGATGTCTCTCATAAAGACCCTGTTCAATTGCTGGTTGCAAACTTAACTGCTCTTCCCATACATGTGTCTAGAGGGCAGGTTGTTGGCTATGGCAAGTTACTGAATTCTCCTGATGTCCTATTGTTACATTTTTTGGTACGTTCCAGGATTTTAATTTACCTGAGGATGAGCCACAAGTCCTATCCTTGTTCACTGCACAAGATTTATGGCAACTATCCCCGGTAAAACAGAAGGAGGTGCTTGATTTGCTAGATCAATTTTCAGATATCTTTGCTAAAGAGAGCACTGATTATGGTCTAGCCAAAGGCGTTATTCACCAGATTAATACTGGGGACGCTCCCCCCTTCTGAGCCAAACCATATTGTTGCAGCTGTGTGAAGGACGCTCAGGTGTCTAAAGAACTCAAACAAATTTTAGACGCTGGGCTACTGGCTCCTTTGTAAAGTCTGTGGGCCTCCCCCTTGCTCATACTGAAAAAGAAGGATGGAGGTCATCATATTGTGATGGACTATTGCTGATTGAACTCCTTAACCAAAAAGGATTCCTACCCCTTGCCGTGTATTGATGATGCTCTCCACTGCCTTAGAGGCTCTAAGTTCTTCTCTGCTATGGATCTAGCATATGGGTACTGGCAGGTTGATTTTTCTCCCAAGGATAGACAGAAAGCTGCGCTCATCACTTCCAAGGGACTGTTTGAGCTTACCCGCATGCTGCAAGGACTCTGCAATGCCCCAGCTACCTTCCAGCAAGCCATGGACTCCATTCTCCATGATTTGAAGCTTTCAAGTGTCTTAGTATACTTGGATGAAATAACTGTCTTCAACGCTACCTTTACAGATCACCTGGCTCACCTCAAGGAAGTGTTAATAAAGATTCAGGAGGCTGGTCTTAAGCTAAAGCCATCTAAGTGTACTTTATTCAAGGAATGCCTTGAGTTCTTGGGCCATGAGGTAACCCAGACTGAGACTTGCCCTATGACCAAGAAGGTTGAAGCTATTGACAAAATTCTTCCACCCATCAACCTGCGCAAAGTTCAGGTCTTTCTGGGAATGATGGGTTATTACAGACAGTTTATCCCTGATTTTGTCAACACTAGTGAACCTCTGGTTCAAATGTTACACAATGTCCCCTCCAAATGGACTGCTAGTCAACAACAGGCCTTTGAGAATCTTAAGCAAAAGCTCAAAGAGGTTCCCATCTTGGTGTATCCAGACTGCAATAAGGAATTCATCCTCTACACAGACACTGGCAACCTAGATATTGGTGCCATCTTGGTTCAACTAGATGATGAGGGTGTGGATCACCCTGTAGCTTATACCTCTTGTGTCCTGAATAAGCATGAGAAAAATTACAGTGTGACTGAGAAAGAGCGCCTCAATGTGTTGCATGCTGTCAAGCAGTTACGCCATTATGTGTGTGGCACCCATTTCAAAGTGGTCACTGACCACGTTTGCTTAAGTAGTACAACAGCTTAAGGAACCGGAAGGACAACTAGTTAGATGGGCTCTCCGCCTGCAAGGTTACAACTTAACAGTACTAAAGTAGCCCGGGATTCAACATCAGAACACTGATGGATTATCAGAATTTCCATCCTTTCTCTACACCCTGCTGAGGCTGATAAACTGTACGAACTAATTGGATATCCTTCCTTGTGGGAGATGAGATGGAAGAAGTTTGATTTACCCTAGCCAAACTATCCAAGGACACACTCATTTTCAAAAATCAGCTCTTAAAGAAAGTACAATATCAATATCTACCTTATGTATGGTCTAGACTTTGCCTTTTGTTGGTGCTTCAAGCTCATAAGGAGACAGGACACAGAGGCATTGTCAAGACCTATGACTGGTTCCAGAAAAACTATTTTTGGGAAACCCTTTTCCTGCTGATCCCAGATGTCATTGCTAGCTGCCACAATTGTCAGCACCAGCAACCTTGAGCTGCCTCTCACAAATTCAAGCTAGTCCCCCCTCAACACGCCTTTCATACTGTCAGCATCAATGCTGTAGGGCCTCTCCCTTGCTCCTGCTCAGGCTGCTGCTTTATCCTAATTGCTGTTGATAATTTTAGCAAGTGGGTTGAAGCTTGACCTGCTAAAGACATCACTGCCAGGACAACTGCTGCCTTTCTGTTACAAGACGTATTCTTCCACCACAGTTGCCCTCAAGTGTTGTTGTCTGAAAATGGGACTAACTTCAATGCCAAGTTGGTAACCTCTGTTATCAAAGCCTTGGGGGTCTCACCAGTCATTCTCTACCTGCTGTAATCTTTCTACCAATGGGGCAGTTGAGGGTGCAAATCCAACTCTGGTTTCTATCATGAGAAAACTCACTCACTTTAACTCTGCAAACTGGGATCTATATTTGCCCGCTGCTCTCTTTTCTTATTGCCTTAGCAAACATTGTGTCACCAGGTATTCCCCCTTTGCTATGCTATATGGACATGAGGCCACTACTCTGTTGCTTCTAGGGGCTCCCTACTCTCCTCTCATAAGGCTATGAACTCTGATGACCATATCAGAGATCTAGTCAACCATATCATTGATATACAGGCTACTGCATACACTTCTGTGTATAAGACCAAGGTGCTTGAGATCTCTCCTGAAAATGCTGGACAATCTTCCCTACCTGAGTTCAAAAGTTGGGACCATGTTCTTTACTATCAACACAGAGTAGGAGAACATGCTCATAACCTAGACTTGTTGTGGATTGAGCCCTTAGAAGTGACCTTCAAACAAGGGTCAGAGTATACTGTAAAACTCTTCTCTAGTAGTTGCCTGTTTGCCCAAGTGCATGCCAAGTTCCTCTGTAAGTACTACCCCCTAAGGCCAATCTAGAGGGCAATTTTTGTGGATGCCGCCATTCAACATGTTTTGAGTTTGCCATCAATGGGTTGTTTAGAGGACGGATCTCTCTCTTTCACTTTCACCCTTTGAAATGAGTCTGGCTCTGAATTAGGAAGTTCAATTGTTCAGTTTCCTGATTCTGCACAACTTTCTTGCCCAACTCATGCTTGTGGCAAGTGATCCTACCACCAATGTACTGTTTTGTGGTAAAGCTACACAGTATATATTCCCAATCTTTATACCCAATAAAAATTAAGTTCTATTCACATCCTTGTCTTTGTGTCTTCAAGTACTTTGGCGCCTCTCTAGCCATATCTAGTAGATGTTATTTAATCAGGGCTACAAATTAATTGTATAGCCTTCCCTGCCATTCTAACTGAGACTTAGTACAATTCCAATCCTAAGGTTATGATTCCCCGTTGGGTATCTGTGCCACGCCTCAGAACACAACAGTGGGCAAATTTATGACCTACCTAATTAAGTTAGCGCCAATCTGTTGGTGAGCTCTGCCCACTCTGCCTGCAAGCCACCTGTTCCCCAACAATAATGGGCTGGCCACCCAAGGCTGGTTCCCTGACGCGGCAAACTTAATACCAAGGCTGCCAAAAGCTTTCTGCCCCTATTCAATTCAAGTGTAACCAGGCAAGAGCTTCTTACGGCACCCATGCCAATTTGGAGAGAGGATGGGGTAAGAGCGGGAGGTGGGATACCTTCAAGCAAACCACACAGCAGTATGAGAGAAACCAGAGCAAACTGTAGGGCCAGGAAATCTGGGCAAATCTTGGATGGGCAGGATTGAATGTGAAACCCAGCTCACCCAAAACTGAGGTACTTGCCTTGGGCCCACATAACGCTGCTCCTGGATGCTCTGTAACATGATATTTAACCAGGGGGTCTCTTGGGTGGGTTAGGTGAGGGCATATCAGAATAATTTCACAGGTAATAGTGTGAGGACCTTGCTTGGGCCTTTTTAGTAACTCTTTGGAGCAATATCCAGGCGCAATTTGGTAGAGATCCCCAAGCATCTGGTGAGGATCAAAGTGGAGGCCTAAGAGGGCGGCACAACTTTACAGGTGGATTTAATCCAACCCTGCATCAACCAGCTTGATCCTGTTACAGCAAGGCTCATCACGCATCCAGAAAGCTTTCTCATTCTTTGATATAAATCATAGGGCCTAGATGATTGATTCTCTCTAGCCAGGTTTACGCTTAATTTCTGATACATCTATTGTCAAGGGTCTGGATGTGCAAGTATTCTGGCTATCACCATCACACCTAACATCCAGTCATTGCCTGATTTGTTGCCTTTTCAATATACCATTTGACATACCGGAAATGGCAACAAATCAATATTACATGACTTTCCAGGTATCCAGCAACTTGAACCCATCCAGCACATGACCAGCCCCTGGGTTTGGTCCAACTAATATTCCCACCACAGCTAAATCTATATAAGTCTAAAGTATTATCCAATAAAATATACTTCTTCTTTTCCTACTTTTATACTTGAAGCTTCCCCAAAAAGGCGCTCCTTATCACTGGTAGCACTACTGTTTTCAACCACTCTGATGAAAGAGAAAATGACTGAACAGAACCCGCCTACCTTCACCCACATACTCAACCAGACCACATCCCAGGAGACCTGGAAAATGTACTTCCGCACCCACAACATTGATGAATATATACCTAGTGGATGCACTGTATTCAAAGGTCTGGTCATGCCCAAAGCATGCACCAAGATAATTCAATACAGTTGCTCTCTTCAACCACAAACAAACACACAACCACCTCTCACAGGTGAAGTTACCAACACCAAATACATTGGTATTGACAAGTTCTTTGGTAAAAACAAAGAAAACGTCATCAAATGGCTAGACCACACAGCTGCTAAACTCTGCGCCAGCCGCATCTCTCATGAGAAATGGGTCCAGGATGCCAGCAAGCGCCTATACAAGGCCGCAGCTAGCTGGTTTGTCACTTGGGTTGGCTCAAAAACCAACAACCAGCTTGACAACTGGGAAGAGTTCAAAGCCAACATCACCCACAATTTCTGCGTCACTGAATCTCTCCAAGACATTGCAATACAGCTCAGTGATCTTCCTCAAAAGACCACTATTGCAGCCTACGCCAACAAATTTGAGGAAATACACCATAAAATCCAAAACCCAGCACAAGCTGACAATGTACACACCAGAGCATCATTCATCAACAGAATGAAACCCTCTGTTGCTTCCCTCATCTGCTCAGAGGCCAACACCTCCATACCCGTGCTCATTGCAGAAGCCAAGCGCGCTGAAAAACGCGCAAACATGGAATATGCTGCACACAACAGCAACTGCGCCTCAAACGGCAATGGCAGAGAAAACGCCAATGACAATAAACGCCAAAATACCAACCATAACAACAACTCCAATTGTAACAATGGTAATTGTAGCCAAAGCGCAAACTGCTCCCGTCCCAAGAAAGAGGACACTGCCAAAGTTAACAACGCTGAAGTAGCAACACACTATGAATCTGACCCCACATTCTCTGACCTTGAAGATCTCAAAACAGAGGAACAGGGAAAAGAGGAGGGGGAACAGGCTTAAGTGCCCCTGTCTCCCCCCAACTTGACAAGAAGAAGTACCAAGGCACAAACTTTGCTGCTTGCATCCCCTGTGTCCCGCAATCCTCCATTTTTATGAACATAAAAATTAAAGATTGCTCGCAACTTCTTGTCTATCCATACACTTACAAATCTCATACACATAAAATTCTATTTGACTCTGGTGCACAACACAGTATGGTTAGCAAACTTTTTGTAACCAAGTAAAAAATACCAGTTGTCAAATCCAACTTCAAATACGCCAGAATGGCAGACAAGTCAAAAGTCCTACTCAAAGGCAAAACAACTCCCTTCGGAATTGACCTCCAAGGCATACAAACGTCCATCAAAGGACTTTTCATGGACAATATAAACTACAAAATTGTATCAGGCATGGACTGGTTCACCCAAGTAAGCCCCAGCGTATGTTGAAAGACAAAAACCATGACAATAAACCGCAATGGAGTCAATTTCAACATTCTCAATGAACCCAACAACCTAATTCTAAGAGATACAGTATTTGTCCAAGTCATAAATCAAGATGACTCTGAACATCTAACCAAAGACAGTACCCTCCACATAATGAGGTACTATGAATTTAATAATATACAAACACAAAAGATCCAATGCCCAGAACTTGTGGCACTCCTAAATGAATATGCTCATGTATTCAAGGAAGAACTCACAGAGTTACCCCCTGAACAAGAGGTCAAGCATGGCATTGACTTATTCAAAGCCATGCCCAAACCTGCACCCCTCTACAGACTCTCCCCCATGGAGACCCAAACACTTAAAGCCCACATCAAGGACAATCTAGCCAAAGGATTCATTTGCCCGTCTGAATCCCCGTGGGGGCAGCATTTTCTTCACAAAGAAGAAAGAAGGATCCCTTTGCTTAGTTACTGACTACAGAGCACTAAACACAAGTACAGTAAAAAATAAATACCCACTTTCCCTCATAAAAGACTTATCTGCAAGGCTCTCCAGAGCAAAAATTTTCTTGAAATTGACCTCACATCTGGTTATAACCAAGTGGAAGTCAAAGAGAAGGACATAGCAAAGACCGCGTTCTGCACGCAATTTGGGTCGTTTGAATGTAAAGTAATGAAATTTGGGATGAAAAACGCTCCAGCAACGTTTGTCACCATGATGAACCAAGCACTAAACGGTCTCTCAAACACATTATGTTACCTTGACGACATCATCATATTTTCAAAAACAAAAGAGGAACACCTCACACATGTCTGCAAGACACTCAATTGACTCGCAAAGCACAAAATATACACTAAGCCTAGTAAGTGCCAATTTATGGAAAAGGAACTCTTGTTCTTGGGCCACATTGTCTCTGACGGTGGCATCAAAGCAGACCCAGATAAAATAAAAGCCATAAATAACATGCAACGCCCCACCTCCATGAAAGAAGCTAGATGCTTTCTTGGTATGGTAGCTTACCTAAGGAAATACATCAAAGACTGCAGAAAGCTCACCACACCAATCAATGACCTAGCCAAAGGTAATTCAAAAAAGAAATTCATCTGGATGACAGAATGTGACAAGAATTTCCAACTATTAAAACAAGCTTTGATTGAAGCACCAATCTTGCAATACCCTAATAACAATGGGTGCTACGAGCTTGAGTCAGATGCTAGTGACACTTCCATTGGCACAGTCCTACGCATCTACCAGCCAGGGCAGCAAGATTTCCTGCCAGTATGTTACAAAAGCAGAAAACTAACAAATACTGAGCAAAGGTACCCAATACACGATAAAGAATTGCTAGCAATTGTTGTGTTCTGAGGCGTGGTACAGACACACAACAGGAAATCCTAACCTTAGGATTGGATTTGTACTAATTCTTGATTAGATGACAGGGAAGGCAAATGTGTTTACCTTGCGGCCCTGGAAGAATAATCTCTACTAGTTGTGGCTAGAGAGAGGCGCGGAAGTACAGATGACATAAAGACAAAAATGTGAATAGAGCTTAAATTTTATTGGGTATAAAGATTGGGAATATATACTGTATAGCTTTACCACAAAGCAGTACATGGACAGTAGGATCACTCACCACCATCACTAGTGGGGCAAGTGAGTTGCGCAGGATCAAGAAACCAAACAATTGTATTTCCTGATTCAGTCATCAACTCATTTTGAGAGGCAAAAGCAAAAGCAAGGGATTTGTCCTCAAAATAGCCCACTGAAGGCAAAATTGAAACATGGTGAATAGCGGTATTCACAACAGCAATATATCATGCATGCAAGAAATAGAGATGTTATCTTGAAGGACACTTAAACGTCTGAGTGCTAACTGACCACAAATCCTTAATCTATTTCAAACCTCAGAACGCACTCACGCGGCGCCAAGCCAAGCCAAATGGATGTCCTTGCTGGAACAACTTAACCTGGACATCCAATACAAAAAGGGGCAGAGCTGGTAATGGATGATGCTCTCTCTAGGCTATGCCAGCCAAGAGAGAATTGCCCTGACCACCTGGACCCTGAATGGCCCAACCTATACAATACTGAGTACAAGACAAAAGGAAAACATCCCTCCACACATCAACTAACCCATGATACACTAGTAAATAATGAAAACATTTCCACATATCAAATGGCACGGTATACTGAATCATCAAGTATAAACACATTCCATACATCACACTTGTACAAAGAGTCAATACTATACTAAGACACCATTGTCTGCTAGGACACACAAAAGCTAACAACCTATATCCCACATTAAAAGATATAGTATGGTGGCCCAACCTGAAGCAAGACATAATTGATGTTCTAAAAAAGTGTACAGTATGTGAAAAATACGCCAGCACCAAGGCACCACAGCCAACAGTTTACCCAGTACCTGACCCTGAACCATTTAAGGTTTGGGGACTGGAAGTAGTGAGACCCTTCCCAGAAACCAAAACAAATCAACATTTCCTAATTGTAGCCATCAACTTTGCCACATGTTGGCCCATCTGCTGGGCAACAAAAGATCACAAGGTGGAAACAATAAATTAATTCATCAATAAAGCAATCATAGTGGACTACAGCACTCCAGACTACATCATAACAGATGGAGCAAAAGAGCTAACAGGCCACGTAGTAAACAATAATCTAAAAATAAAGAACATCAAACACTCCACAACCTCGCCCTACAGACCACAGGCCAACAGAAGAGTTGAACGCCTGAACAGCAGCCTTATCAGAACCCTGGAGAAAATAATGTATGTAAAAACCAAAGACACATGGCCGCTCTATGTGAAACATGCATTACTAGTATCCTGGGTTTGTAGCAATCAAGGGACAGGCTACTCACTGTTTGAACTAACATACGGGTACAAGGCAGAAATAGTCACCCACAATAACCAACCATATGTGAAGATCCCCTGGGGAAACCTCCTACAGTAGAACAGAAACCAGCTCTACAACACATACACCTCAAAGCCAAACTGGCAGAAATAAAGAGACTCAAAACTCAATAGATAACCCCAACAGAGGACCCACTCCCCATCAACTCCCCCATCTGGGTCCTAGCTGGGAACAGAAAGAAGCTAGACTCAGTATACAGGGGACCAGGAAGAATCATCAGATACCGACCAGACAGGAACATCTACCTGGTTAAGTTCCAGGGTGCCAAAGAGCCCATCCCCAAAAAGTACCACAGATCTTGCCTCCACCCTAGCAAAGGAGAACACTTAACCCAGTTGGTGCCCACTAGTAAACAACTCCAGGAACATCAGGTGGCAGCAGTCAAGACAAAGCCCCCTACTGATATACCCAAGTAACCCCTTAAGGGAGGGGTGTGTTGAGGGTCTGGATGTACAAGTATTCCAGCTATTGCCATCACACCTAACATCCAGTCATTGCCCGATTTGGTGCCTTTCCAATATACCATTTGACATACCGGAAATGGCAACAAACCAATATCACATGACTGTCCAGGTGTGACGGATCCAGGCCTAACCAGTCCATCTTGCCATTATCCTGCCCTTGAATCTTACTGCTGTTACCTTCCTGGGACAAAGCTTTGAGGAGCTTTGCCTCCAGGGAGGCAATTTTCTTGGATAACACTTTATTGTCATCCCACCAACGAGCCATGATTTCAACGCTTTTCTCCTCTTGTGCTCTCAACGCTTTTCTCCTCTTGTGCTCTCAACGCCTCAATTTCACAATTTGCCATCTCTTTTACTTGTTGCAAGATTTCATCCCATCCTACCAACAAGTTCCAAGCATCCCAAGCATAAATTTGGTTCCCTTGGACGGGAGTCCCTTCCTTTGCAAAGTAATCGGAATACAGCTCTTTGAATGCAGCCTTTACTTCTACTAAAGATTTGGCAGGAACAGTCTTAGTGACCTCCAGGCTGGTCCAAGCTTCTTCCAATGTACTTGTAGGAACCTCCTTTCTTGCTGCAGCGGTTTTCACATGAAGGACCCCAAACTTGGCTCTCTCAAATTTTAACAAAAAAGGCATGACAATTGAAAAATAGGTGAGGGGAAAGCGTCAAAACCGACAATGAATATATTTTATTAATGTTTAACTGTTTTCGCTTATATACCATTCAGGGCATACACAGCTGAAAACCCCTCCGGTTCTTGAATCAACCAATGATTTGTGTCAAGTGGCCTATGACATTCAAGTCATTCAACATAGATCTTTACCTGAAAGATCACCAACAATTCTCAACCTATGAGAATTGACCTACAATGGGCAGAAATCACCTGACTCCATTCATCCCAATGTACAAATTCAGCATGGAGCTTCCCCAGCTCCCAGCGCCAAAACCCTGTGGATTGCCCATCCTAAACTCAGCTATCAGTATTCCAACTGGGAACCAGCTGATCAAACCTGAATTCCTAGGCATCCTTGCCTTTATTTAGTTATTTTTGCATTTAATGGTTTTTCACCTTTAAAACCCATTAAACTGCTTTGAAACTCAAACCAGGCGCCACCGCGGCACCCAGCAATTTCCCCAGGTGGCGCCCCAGCGCCTGAGAAAATTTGATAGGGGCACCTTGGCGCATCTCAAATTTATTAGGCAGTGCAGCGGCGCCTCTAACCCAATAAATTCGCTGACGCAGCGCTTTTAACCCAAATTCCGGGGGTTTCCCATGGTTAACCTTAACCAAACTTCTTGAAAAAGTCAAGGCCATTTTAATATAATTTAATCCTCATTAATTATATCCTGTATTTATTAATTAATATTCCTGATTAACTAACCCATTTTGAGATGCCTAGTCTTTAAGAATGATTCAGCCAATCTTGCTCAATTCTCTTAGTTAGCCTAACCTAACTAAACATCCATATTATGTTCTTTTATTAAACATAGATATCCAGTTTCTAGGAACCTTTTCCCAAGAATTCCAAACAAACCTATCTATATGTAATAAACAGCAAAAACAGAACATCTTTATATTTTAGAGCATTTATTTGGCTAAACGCTCAGCAGTGACTGTAGTACAGTCACACCAGGTATCCAGTGGCTTGAACCCATCCAGCACATGACCAGCCCCTGGGTTTGGTCCAACTAATAGCCCCGCCACAGCTAAATCTATATAAGTCTAAAGTATTATCCAATAAAACTACTTCTTCTCTTCCTACTTTTATATTCAAAGCTTCCCCAAAAAGGCGCTCCTTATCAATACCAAGAATGATAACCAAGCAATATCACCTGACTGTCCAAGCATCCAGTAGCTTGAACCCATCTTGCACATGACCAACCCCTAGGTTCAATCCAACTAAATCCCTGCCACAGTCAAGTCTATATAAGTCTAAAGTATTATCCAATAAAATATACTTCTCTTCTTTCTTAATTCTATATTTGAAGCTTCTCCAAAAAGGCGCTCCTTATCAGGGCCTAGATGATTGATTCTCTCTAGCCAGGTTTAGCGCTTAATTTCTGATGCATCTATAAGCATAATTTAAAAAGGTTCATCTTCTCTTATACAATGTACTCAACCAGGATCATACCTAGGGTTTCAGTGGTCTGATAAAACCAAGCTCATTCACCCCCTCTTACCATCACCATTTTCTCCAAGACCCTTCTCATTGGATGAATCTTGTTGAAAAACTTTGGAGAGCCTTCCCTATATATTTATCACTTTTTGACCCAGCCCCTTATCTTTGTCCTCCCCTTTAGATAGCATCTCAACACGCTTGACCTCATATAGACCCAGACCTTCAATTCCTTGGTTTGCTGCATCCTTTTTATATTGAAACATCTTGTCAGAACCCCTAACAAGTTCAAAGGATCTTAAGCAAAGATCTTGTCTCCTTGCCCAGGTGGACTCTTCTCCAAAAAATATTTGGCATAAGGTTCATCCAAGGCAGCTTCCACCTCCATTGATGACCTTTTAGGGGATGCCTTGGCCACCTCTAGATCCCAGAGAGTTCCATGAAGTACTCTGGGGGATCTCACTCTGCAGCGCAGTTTCCCCGCCCTTGACATGCCAAACTTGGCTCCACTAAAAACATATGGAACAGGTATGATGAACGCAAAAGTAGGATGCGGGGAGCAAGGATTGCCAATTAAATATATTTTATCTACTACATGTGATTCCATCTATATACCATCTGGGGTATATTCAGCGGAAACCCCCTAAGGTTATGGAATCACCCCTAGATCCCTAGCATGTGACCTGTGCTGTACCCATGTTGTTGGGGATTCCAATAGTGTAAGGCCCTGCCCAGAAGGGGACATGGCTATAAAAATCTAAAGCTACTGGGTTAATGCAAAAGTTAAGGGGAATTAGGAACAGTTTGAAAAAGGATCTTGGTAGTAGCAGCTGACTGCTTAAAGCTTGCTGCATGGGGAGATAACATGTACAAACCACCTAAAATAAGAGTATGAAATGAAGCTTTGACCAAAATTTGGGTTGATACCAAAGGTAAATGTATGTGGGGGAGCCTATGTGAGCGTAATGTGTTAAAAATCTATAGTCATCATGTTTAGTGTTACACAGTAGGAAAAGAAATCAGCAGATTGCTGAATCATTGCTTCCATTATCAAGATATCCTAAACAAGTGGATTGGGAAAAGCTTGTAAACAAGTTGCTACAGTAGTTTCACAGCCTGTTGAGATAGACAAAGAGTGTTCAGTTAAGGACAGATTGGTTCAGTCACATAACAAACGGTAACTCTTTTTGGTATAAATATGAGTAAGTCCCACAGAAACTGTGTGTTGATTGGCAAAATTGTCCTGACACACAGTAAATGGTGTAAAGTGGGAACAAACAAATGATGCTTGAACAACAAATATGTTAAGCACTAGAACAGATGAATTTGGTAACTGTGCTGTATTAGCAAGTTACAAGGGGAAAATATTTGAAAACTAGATGATTATCTTTATTGAGATATATCTCTTATATAGTTTGAGGGAATTGTTTTAAAAGGAACATGATTGTGACAATCAATCAATTGTTTGGATGGGAAGGGGTGGCTTGATCCTACTAATGAGTGAAGCTGAATTGAGTTTGTCTCTGGGCCAAGATTGCTATTGGCTCATTTTTCCTTGTTTGATAACTTGATTTGACTTCTGCATTTGGCCTTGAGTGCTAGGATAGTCAAATTGAGAGGTACAGGTACTTTTGTGTAGAACCTTGCTAGGGGGTCACCCCTGCAGTTTAGGCATAATGTTGTATTGTGATAGGTATATGATATTCCCCTTTTATTTATGAGATCCTTCTGGGGTCTTTGTTCCTGATTTAGGCTGGGGGTGCTCCCCTTGCAGGTAACTTAGTGTCTGGGTAAAGTATAACAGAGGCAGAATGATTGAGGATCTTATATCATTTCTGTTTTTGGGATTAAAAGTATACTTTATTTAAAGAAAGAATGTTTAATAGTTAGGGGATATGTGAATTAGGATTAAAGCACATATTTTAAAGCCAGGTGGACTGATATAAGGTTTATAATATAAACTCCAAAGAAAATTGATTCTGCTGGCTAGGTTCTGGCAACCTGGTGCAGTATGTAAATGCATTATGAAAAGCCTATTACTCCGTCGGGTAATCCGGAGGGGAGCTGTAGGGGAGATAGCTTGAGGTATGACTTGGTTAAGAATGTGAAGTTCATGGGTTTTTTGTGGCATTGCAACCCCAGGAAAAGCGGGTTAAAAAACAGTTTCCCCTTCTTTAGACCCTTGATTAGGATGAAGTGTGAGGAGCCCTTCCAGGTGATGTTGGCAATTTTATGCAGAATGCGTTTGGGGATCCGGTTTTCTTTTCGTTCAAACATGGTTCGATCTACAGTCCATGCACGTCCCGTCCAGGAGGCAGTAAAAAGGCAGTTTGTGTTGTGTGGACAACTAATTTCGTCAGAAATCGGCTTTCCTCCCAAAAAACGATAAAATTCGGACTCACACTGCGCTGCCCCATGACTGGTTTTAAACTCTTCCTTCATACCTTCAACAATCTCATCCCCATACCATCCTTGATACTTGTGAAGAGCAGTGAATTGAGTATTGCTGTTAACCCACCCCATCCCCACATCTAAGCTAAGTGAAGTATGGGTTGGAAACGAGTGGATGGTATTGATGTTAATGACAGCAGAAGCTATATCTTTGTATGAATCCCCCCAGAAAAGAGACTACCCAGGTAGTTGGCCACCACAGAGAACTTCGCTGCCAAGTCTTTTAAAAGTACCATCAAATGATTTCCCTCCTTCTTTGAGTATTTATAGTCCTTCAGTTGGTTGAAGATAAAATATTCTACATAATTCCTTGACATTTTAAGTACATCAATATTAAATTCCCTCAAATAAGCTGGCAGTAGGCTTTTCACGAAGATCGGTACAGCTTATCCCCTCTAACTCCATCCACCACATTCGATATACAAACTTTATTTACTTTAGCATTTTTATTAGTTATTTATTGAGCAATAACAACTTACTGGTTGATAGATCTGCAAGTTTACACCTTATGCTTGAGTAGGAATTGGTGAGACAATCACTCAGAAGTTATTTTAAACTTTTGGTCACTTAATTCCCTGCCCATCAGCCGATGCCACACTTTGATGACTCAGCTTCAGACGTCATAAATAAAGCATCACCATCTCAAACATTCAAAATCAATTTATCCGCCATTATTTTCACCTTTTGATATATTCACACCATGATATTTTTTATTTAGCTAACTGATCTCACGCATTACTCCTTCTGTCTATCTAATATACTTAACAAATAGCTAACCTTTCTATATAGCCTGGCAGATTTCAGGTTGACTTTAAAAACAATGCAAGTTATAGACTAGATGTCTTTACCACCAATTATTTATTTTTATCCCTTGTACTCAGCCTACTTCTCACAAGTCTATCTACAGTAGTTTTCACAGCTATGGCGCTAAGAAAGAATAACTCAGATTTATCCAAAATGGACTCATATTTAAGCAAACTCCAAGTCAGGCGAGTTTCAGATAGCAAACAATTTGAGTAATTTTAGTGACCTGCAATAGAAAAAAAGAAAACTAATAGCATTACGACAAAATACAAACTATATCAAGCATCAACCAACACAGTCCAAACTACAAGCAAAATGACTCGGTACAGCAAGTGAATTAGAGTGGGGCTGCTCCAGAATATGGTATAACCCTATCAGGATTAAGACCAGGCATCAACATGAGGGCTAAACTAAAACAAAAATAGATCAACCAAGGAGCAAAATTTTACAGACATAGAACAAAACAAAGCCACCCAAGATGCTTAACACTTGCATCTTTAAATAAAGGGGAACACTTAAGTAGCCAATCAGCAGCTACCCAATTTGGGGACCAAGCCAATCAATTGATTTTCATGGCTCTCTATCTGCATATAACTTTTTAGGAAAAATCCAAACCAAACCTGCGGTTACAATAAAAAACTGGCCATAAAATTGTAAACCCCTCCTTTTAGTGAAATTTCCATCACCTTTATTTTAAGACACTCTTTGCTAACAGAAATAATTGTGAAGGCCTAGGCAAGCAAGGCATCATCCAAGGCAGCTTCAATGGAGGTGTGCCCAGTGCGTGAAGGCCCCCATTTATTATTAGATCTTTGATGTGAGTAATGTGGAGGCTGACCTGCACCTGACCCCCAACTTATATGGGTTTGGCTTGTTCAGTAGTCACTAGCCTCCAGCTCTTCCCCCTTTCCTGACCCCAACCAATCGGCCTGTCAGGATACCAAGAGTACCATATTACCCCTTCAGGTGAGGGAGGGGCAGAAGGAGGTACAGGCATGGCCCACCAGATGGTGGGACCTAACTTCATCAGGTAGGAGAGGGCCTTCCCAGCCACAGCCTAGGGTCCAGCTGCTGGTAGGAAAGAATCAATCAACCCTGTGAGTGCCAGGTATAGCAATCACAGGAATAGAATATTCTGTCTAGTGGCATCAGAAGTGGGGGGTTGAGATGGCTGGTTTGGGAGTCAAGGGTGGTTTCATGAGAACCAGGTAGATGGAAGGATGTTTTATTTCCTGTTTAATATCAAAGTGTATATGGTGATCTCCTTGCCATTATGTACACTTTGGTAGGGATCTTCAGGAGCGTCTGGGCGGATGTAATACTGCTGGTCTTCCAAAGTCCAGGGTTTGTGGTTGGGATTGGGTGGATACTCTGTGAAGTGTACAGAGCTGAAGGGAGTGTCAGGAGGGCGGTAGTAATCAAATGCTTCTGGGTCTCCAGCTGGCGCTTGGTGTTCAACTCCTGAGGATGAGTTCTGATTTCTAGGCAAATGCATATGGAAGAGTATCAGAAATAGGTATGTAATCAGATTGGTGAACCAAAGGTTCATAACAGCTTTATTTGGTAAGAATGATGATTCATAATTTATCGGATGCTTCTGGCTTATACAGCCATTCACATGCAGGTGCCTTTGGGTGGCAAGGTGTGAGAATTGGGGAGCAGGTTAGGAGGAAATAAAACCTAGCTCTCAACTGCAATAAAATTGCAGTTTCAGCAACAACCAAAAGGTTGTTGACAACAAATTCTGGGAGGCCAAAGGGGGAAGGAATCAACTGGACACCAAAAGCAACAGAAAAAACCAAATAGCCAGTTTAGACCAACAAATTTCAAACTTCATTAGAGTAGAGAATGATGAAGCAAGGTCTTTTTCAACTCTTGCATTCATTTAAGGGATGTAATAGGATTGGGATGGTAGATTGAATGTCACAAACCAATTGACCAATGATATGAGCGGATGTGAATGCATTTCTTGAGGCAGGAAGATCTTGAAAAAATTTGAATGGACATAGTCAAAAGGAAAACTGACTCAACTAAAATTGAGAAATCTGTCTTGGATGTAATTACCACTGCTCTCAGCAGCTCTTGCACATGATATTTAACCAGGTGTCTCTTGGGGGTTAGGTGGGGGCATCTTCAAAGTAATTCCACAAGTATTAATTTTAGGGCTTTTCTTGGGCTTTTTCAGTAACCTTTTGGATAAATATTCAACCATAATTTGGTAGAAATTCCCAAGCATTTGGTAGGAATTGAAGTGAAGGCCCAAGGGGGGTGTAACTTTACACAAGGTTTGGCATCTCAAATTCTGTTGGTTGGCTGGCTTGCTATTATTTTTAAGATCTTCAGGAACAGATGTTTGGTCTGCCAGTGGCATATCTTTGCTTGGCTGGTCATTGGTTGTGGCAGAACTGATTACAGGTGTCATGGGAACATCTTCAATTTGTTTATCAGATTTGGACTGGGCTGACAAGCAATCTTGAGCTTGCATTTCTTGATTAAAAAAGGGGCTTCCAATTGGGAACCCAAAATTACTAAACATAGGATGGGCTTGAACTGAAGGCCATGGGCAGCTAAAATTAGTCTGCCCAGGCCTAGCCAAACCCCCAGGCTTGGGCATAGCTTTTGGGGCCCAGAACGGGCCCGCAGCTGCAGGCAGGGCAGGAATGATTTCTACACCTAAATATTTGCTTTTCTAAGCAAATTCAGGTGCAGGCAAATCCCTGCCACCTGCTTCCCCGCCTGGTAGTTGGATGCAGGTTCAAATCCTGCATGAGGGGTTGAAATTGATACTTTTGTAACAGAAATCATTAATTAGTCAATATTTCAAGATCATGGCAATTCTCTTCACTTATTTTTTAGCTTTTTTGTTGCTGTGTTGAGCCATTTTTTCTATTAACACCCAAAACCCCTGTTAGCAGAGTGTATATTTTACACTGATACTTGGGTTTTGCTTAAATCTGAGTATATTTTGTTTAAATCTGAGTTTTTTGCTTAACGTCATAGCTATCAAAGCTACTGTTCCTCAAAGCATTCAGAATTTGGGTTAGTATACCTGTATTAATTGTCTAAAAACCAGTGGGATCATGATTTCAGGCTTGGTGACTATATAACAATGATTGAATCTATAAAAGTTTAATTTAAATTACCATGAAAAGTATTATAATTCATCCTTTCTTTAAGATTTTTTTTATTCAAATTAAGCCATTTCAGACATAATTTTTAGACACATGTCAGATTGGGGTTTCATAGCATGTCTTGTTTCAAGGCTATTTCAACCTATATTTCTTTTGCAATGTAGGATGAAGCATAAATGCAACACCATCAAAACAGTAAATTATTTCAATCCAATTTATATTGGGTAAGTCAGGTTAGCTTCTTTTAACCATATAGAAAATATTAGCCCTGAGTCAGTACTGAAATAAAATTATGTGCTAAATTCATATTCAATAGACTTAAGCTGGATCATGCTGGTATATTATAAAAGGCAACTGTGTTAAATTCAACTGTATGGGTGAAAAAGTGATCATTCAACTTGTAGTCAAGTCAACACTTTTAAGTTTTCAAAATGGCTTTTTAATATTAATTAATTATTTTTATAGGTTTTTTAGCTAGGAGAATAATAATATGTGCTATATATGTTCATGATATTTTTTAAACCTTGTCACAACATCTTCAATTACTCCCTCTCGGGGCATTAACACCCCTAGTAGATCACCAAGTGGCTCACCAAATGGTTCACCAACCAGCCAATAAACTGGTGGCACCATTATCAGTCAACCATCTATTATGGGGATCGCCTAATCCAGATCCTAAATGGAACACAACTTGAGTAAACCTCATGACCTAAGAGGAACATTACTCAGATAAGCCCCATGACCCCCATGACATACTTGGACGGTATGTGGCTTGTCATGATACTATATATTATCCTATATTCATATCAAATAAAGTTTCGAGATCCAATTTTTAAATTTTAAAAAATGTTGACTCTGGCACAGTTCAATTCTCACTTCTTCATTCATACAGTTGAGTTTACCACAGTTGACTTATAAAACTGATTGTGAACATACAACCAATCTTAATGTTTATACAAAAGAAGTGGTCCCACTTAGGAAAAAATTTATTGATAAGAGTGATGATGAACTTGTTGGTACTTTCACTTATCTGTGCTCTATAAATTGTACAATATGTTAATTATGTACATCCCAAGTACATCAAGATTGGGGATGATCTCACATCATGAGCACATCCATTAATTGGCATAACTCACTAATATATCATCCTCTCAATTGGAGATTGCCGCAGCTCTCATACAATTAATTACAATATTAAGACAAACTTATTAGTTTTAGAATATCAATTTTATAAAGAAATATGCCAGCAGATTATGTGTAGAGAAAATAGACTTTGATTGGTAAAAATGTGAGACTTAGTCACTATTTCTAATTTGAATCACATTTTTAATGAAATCAAAGTGGGTTACAAAACAGTGGTTACTCGATTGAAATTGCATGCTGGGTCGAACCACATAATTTGAAATCAGGAGCCGTAAATCCTGCTTAGCCAAAGCTTTGACTAGGGATGCTTCGGCTCAGCCCCGGCTAGCTTCTGGCTCTGGGCCGTTACAGCCAGAGCGGAAATACTTAATATTTAAGCAAAATTTAAATAAATCTTTGACTCGACTGACTCAGCTAGAAACTGGCCGTGGCTGCCCGGGGCTTGGCCGAAGCAGCCCTAGCTTTGACGGATTTATTTCATAGGCGGTTCACTTACAGTTGTTTGACAACACTGAACGATTTGGGGGGGGGTTCCACTAGGTACTCGGTTTCGGTCTCATATCAAATATAAATTATAAATCAAATGTTGCTTTTTGATTGAGGCGTTTAGGATCATGACATTTGGCTTGCAAGTGAATCACTAGCCGCTATTAACCACCGCATACCATGAATTAAGCAGTTCAGGGGAATATAAAAATGAAGAGATTGCAAATGAAAATGTCAAAATGCAATTCAACGCTTTGATCATATGCTTCATCCTTGCTCAACAAATTGCATCATTTGAGGATTATGGAATTGGTCAGCAAATTGCATCGTTTGAGAATCATGGAATCCCACAGGCTCCTGTAAACACATGTGATCCTGCTTTAAACTCTCCCCGCGAGCGCTGTAAATTGACGTTCAAGCAAACAACACATGCGAAAAGGAACGCAGCCCGCTTCCCAAGCTTTGTTCTGGAGAGTGGATGTGATCCCAAGAACCCCCATGCTTTCACGGTGCAAGGCAACACTGTCAGAACCTTTCTCCCCCAGGGTCTAGTCAGCTCTCTCCTTTCAGCAAACATTGATATGATGCGATCAGTAGCCAATGTCAAATGTTTTTAATAAACACTCGATAATCTAGACAAGTGGATTAAGTTTACCAGCGCATGATAACTTTTCAAAATAGCTGCAGCTGTGAATACATCATTAATCAGACATTTACTTTTCTTAAGCTTGAATCCCCATCATTTTATTATCTCGGGAATCCAAATTGTGCATAGGAGTTTCCAACCCTCCTCGACAAATGAACGAGCTAAGTCCAAAAAACAAAAAAGGATAAATTCATATTAAACAGCAATATATCTTTCCCTATACTTTTTGATACAGTTCCATTCTATTTTAGGAAACTTTTATTTATCCCAGCAACCTTAAAAAGCACTGCAGCCTATGATGATACTTATTGATTTTATAGCAAGTAAGTTTTTAATTAGGACTCCCTGCTCTTTACCCCACCAAATGATAGCTGCCACAATCCACACGATGTGGATCCTGCTTTATCGACAATGTTTGGGCCCAAGAGATGCACAGTACTTTTACAACCTGTTAAGATTAGGGCTGTAGAAGATTAAAAACGCAACAATTACAGGATTCCCTGTAATCGTTGCACCCAAGCTGTCTTGTTTTCAGAATATGGATTCCCCTGGCATGGGGAATCCGTTTTTAAAAAGAGATCGAGGTGAGGAATGCTTTCTTCCTCTGAATTATTTTAAAGTAAATCTTAATATTTTAATGTAAAGATTTAATTTTTTAAACTTTTTCAACTTTAAAATTTAAAACAAAAACTCTTATATTTTTATTTAAATAAAGATCCAAAAAGGATCATCCACTAGTGGATTTGGTAAGCTATGATTCCAAAAACAATTGTTGTCAGAAACCTTGAGTCAGAAGTTTCTGTCACCAGCTATTCAGCTGAATTTAACAAGAAGTATGAGCCTCTAGCAATGGAACCCAAAGGGGTTACTATTGATACCCCTAAAAATGTTGGGTTAGTTGGTAGTATAATCCTAAATTACCTTTATTTTCCTTCCAGCTACATCAATTCAACCAGGTTGTGAGAATGGGGGAGCAGGTTAGTAGGAAATAAAACCTAGCTCTCAACCGCAATAAAATTGCAGTTTCAGCAACAATCAAAAGGGTTGTCACTAACAATTCCTGTGAGACCAAAGGGGGGGAGGAATTAGCTGAACACTAAAAGAAATAGGCAAAACCAAATGGCCAAATTAAACTAACAAATTTTGAACTTTATTAGAGTAGAGAATGATGAAGCAAGGTCTTTTACAACTCTTACATTCATTTAAAGAGAGGGAATGCAATTTGGGTTGGAAGTTGGATGTAAAAATAATCAACCAATGATATGAGGGAATATGGATGCATTTTTGAGACAGGCAAATCTGAACAAATTAAAATGGACAAAATCAAAGCAAAACAGAACCAAGTAACATCAGGAATATGCTTTGGATGAAATCACCACTGCTCCTGGTCGCTCTTGCACATGATATTTAACCAGAGGTGTTTCTTGGGTGGGTTGGGTGGTGGCATCTTAAGAATAATTCCAAAATATTAAATTGGTGGCATTTCTTGGGCTTTTTCAGTAACCTTTTAGATAAATATTCAGGCATAATTTGGCAGAGATCCCCAAGCATTTGGTAAGGATTAAAGTAGAGGCCCAAGGGGAGGTGTAACTTTACACAGGTGCTTCCTGGACAGGGATTGAACCCATGACCTTATTGTGACCAAGGTTACTCCCTCATCCGCTAATGTATCTCACTATACACAGAGGCATTCAAAGAGATGCCTCATAACATAACTAGCAGTATAGAGGATCCTGTGGCCAATCTCAAATTACAGGCAGTATCTCCTGAATAAAAGTGATGCCAATTCAATGTGTGGATTCCTCACTTAACATATTCCCAGCCCAAACCCTTACACTGAACCCATCACAGTATCACCCTCTGATAGACTTGTGGCTCCCCAATATAGTAAATAATCATGGTGTTCTCCAATAAACACTATATTATTTATTCTTGTTCTTTCTATTAAAATGTTGTCTTCCTCAATCTAAACACTGAACTGCAATTGGTTCCATTTCAACAGAAGCCTTTTTTGATTATATTTTTACCTTGCCAGGTGAAAGCCAAGCCCCATTGTCATCTTGAATAATAAAGCAGTGATGCACCTAAGGTTCAACTGAACCTTGTCATATATCATTGCTATAACTGTGCTGTATTAGAAATTTACAATGGGAAAATATTTGCAAACTGGATAAATATCTTTATTGATATGGATGTAATTATATAGTTGGGGTGAATCATTATAGTCAAGACAAGATTGTAACAATCAAATAGTTGGATTGGACAGGGAGTGACTTGATCCTTGTAACAAGTCAAGTGCCAAATCAAGCTACCCACCAAGTAGGGATTGTCACTGGGTCTTGCTGCCTTGTTTTTAAATTTGAGTTGACTTCCACATTTGGCTTTGAGTTGTGAAGAGATCAGTTTGAGTGGTACAGTGTTGCAACCAAGTTTCCAGACTTGCCTGCCAATGTATCTTACAATACACAGGGGGCGCTCAATGAGTTGCCCCTTGACGTATCTAACGACATGAACCAATCTAATGGCAATTTCAAATTGCGGGCACTTTCTCTTAATTAGGAGCACTACCAATTCAACCTACTGATCCCCTACAAGTTATTTCTTGGCTTCAAACCTTACATGAAACATGCCACCCCCTTGTGGCCCGGTGGCTTTCTCCATATAGTATATCAATCACAGTATTCCATAATAAACAGTACCTTATTCTTATCATTCTTGTCCTTTCTATTGGACTGTTGTCTTCCCCAATTCAAATACTGAATCCTCATTGGTTCAGTTGCAACAACAGGGTTGCTTGAGCAGAACTTTCCAGGGGGCTGACCCCACTGTTTCAGCATTATAATTGTTTTCTACCACTTATATACAGAATCTACAGGCCTGGCTGCTCTTGCCATCTTGCCTGCAGATATTTCATACCCTAAACCCACAATAGTCTGTCCTCCTGGTGCTCCCTTTGGTCCTATACATTTTATCAAATATCCTTTAAAACTGGCTTTTTCTGAGTTCACTCTAGAGAACATGCTCCCTTCCAAGCCTTTGGCTAGATCCTGCAAACATAAGACCTTTGGTCAAGGAGACTACTGATACACAGTGCAACCCAGCCTCTTTAAGGACAAATACAATCACCTGCCTGTGTATGTTGTCCCTATGACCCCTCCTGTTATCCCTAGCCCAATCACCTGCAGGATCTTGGGATTGCAAATGAGATCACCTCCACTTAACTCTTTGGTGTAATGTACATTACACTAACAGAGTTAGTGAACTCCATGGTTCCATCTACTGGTCCCTGGTCCTTGCTGAGCTTGCCCATCTCATATATTATCAAGTTAGGGCCAATACTGTGATGGGCGCTCCAAACTGGTACAGCGGTCCTCCACTTGCTTATGAAACTGATCTGCCTTGCACATGGCTTCCTGGCATACTGGAAGAAGGACACCTCTATTGGTTTCTACTCACAGTACACCCCCTATGACTGGGTCTGAGGTGCTGCTTTCAAGTTTATACTAATAGTTTCTGTTTAGAAACTGGAGAGTTTGTGACATTGTGAGTCTCTGTTTGAGTTTTGAACGCCTGGCCAACACTGGGGTCAATTGGAACTGTTGTGTGGTGTTTATTAATTTTTTAAAGAGAGCAGACAGTTCTTCACAGTTAGGGATGAGCTTGTGTACATACACCACCATTCCCAGGAATGTGTGAACCTGGCAAGCATTAGCAGGAGGTGGAATAACATGATCTTTTTGATCTTAGCTTGGTTAGGTCTGATCTCATTGGCAGAAATCTTATGTCCCAGGAACTCATATTTGGATTATTTAGCCTTTAAAGGATGCTTGTAAAGGTTGTTATCACGGATAAAGGCATCTTGGTTGGCATCATTTGCCCCAAGAAAACCCAACAAAAAGTAGCTTCCAGTCAGAAAATATCAATAAAGAATTATAATGACCTGAATCAAGAAATTGTCAGGAAGTGGTTAGTAGCCAAGAAGATGCACCTTCAAACCGGACCTGAAAAGCTGCCATTTAAAGTACAAAAACCCAAAAATCAGATAATTTGGTGTTTTTTGGCCCAAAAATTGTTTATGATGTCACACAATTTTTGGTTAATCCTGGAGGCCAGGAGACAAAAAATCCCCCCTGCCATATCAGCATTATTCCAAAGCCCAATATCACTTGAAAATTTACTAGAACTACTGCAGTAGTTCAATAAACATCATAACTTACCACTAGTTTTACAGTTTTAAGTTTACAGATTTTACAGAATATGGAGCTTCTTCTTGTGTACATGCCTGTGAGATATCTTGCTGGCTGTAGTGTCAATTTTGTGATGTCTGCAGCCTCTGCTCTGCTCTTTGACGCTTTCTGTTGGAAAATTGCAGACAGTGGTATTTTATCATCTGGCAGATGATATCCTAAGTCTTATAACATTAGGAAAGCAAATAGAACCTGTGACTTTGGCGTAACCTACAGCCAGGAATATTTTAGTTGTCATCAGAAGTAGCAAGCCTGACAGGTCCCAAGGCCCAAAGGATTTGGGACAGTTCTCTCTACTTCTGGATTTAGATTCATAGTTGTTGTCTCTATATTTTACTATAGGAATTAATAATATATGGTAATAGTATGATATTTTGCTCTTCACTTAATTAGAATCAAACTAGGGAAAGGATTCAGAATATCAACTCTCTATTAGATGACCAATATTAGGTTGACCTGGCTGACCACATTTATCCGAGTTAGCTCTGGCCCAACCTTGTGTGTGCGCAGTTTGTGACATCAGTTTGCTTGACAACTTCCACAGCTCAGTATCCTTTCTGAAGCTGTGCAACTATCCCTCAATCTGAGCGGAGTAGCTGTGAACCTGGACCACGTTCCAGGTGGCTATCTAGCCTGGCTGGCTACTAGTTGGTGATGATGATTCTTCACTTAATCAGAGCTACTATAATACAATAGTCTCAGAGCCTTTTTATCTTAGAATGTTTGGCCTGGAGGCCCAGTCCATGATGACTCTTCTATAAGTGTATCAGATGATGGCCCATATGATAGCCCTTGTTATAGGATATAATTAAAGTTTAGAATAGCAATTCTTATGAGAAGCATGTTTGAGGTGGTTGTTGAGATGGACTAACTAATTGCACAATATCTGCTTGTCTTTCTTATTGATTAGGAATAGGGATTTTGTTAATGCTAGGATATGATTTGATCATTGATTCATTGATTTTCACAAGCCTGCAGCCCACATTAATTTTTGAAACCATTCTTAAGAGTAATTAATTTCTGGCCCACATTATTTTTTTGAATCCATTAATTAGTCAATATCCAGAAATCCTGACACTCCCAATCTCAAAATTGAGGGAATTGTCAAACCAATTTTCAGGATTCTCTGCTTGCAAAATTCAGTGACCATTTCCCAATCTCTGATTTTTTTGTTGTCTGTTTTAGTTTTCTTAGGCTGCACTTTACCATTATTTTTGCTTGGAGATTTTTGCATGCACATTTTAACTTGTTGTGAATGCCGCCATTCACCAAGTTTTAATTTTTCCTTCAATGGGTTATTTTGAGGACAAATATCTCTCTTTTGCTTTCACCCTTCAAAATGAGTCTGGCTCCAAATTGGGAAATTCAATTGTTCAGTTTCCTGATTCTGCGCAACTCACTTGCCCCACTAATGCTGGTGGTGAGGGATCCTATTGCCCAAGTACTTTTTGTGGTATTGCCAACCACTATATATTTTATTTCATATTCACCAATAAAATTTAAGTTCTATTCAAATTTTTGTCTTTGTGTCTTCACGTACTTTGGTGCCTCTCTAGCCACGTCTAGCAGATATTATTCAATCAGGGCCACAAGGTAATTACATAGCCTTCCCTGCTATTCTAACCAAGACTTAGTACAAATCCAATCCTAAGGTTAGGATTCCCTGTTGTGTATCTGTGCCGCACCTTGGGTCATAACACAACTTTACAATGTTTACTTATTCTCAATTCTTTGAGCATTTGGTATTTTATACCTCATTTTGTGAACACTTCCAAATTTCATGGCAACTCCACCATTACAGATGTTGAGTACAGAACTGAGGTGGTGGAGATGTGTTTCTTGGTTCTTACTGGATAAAATAATGTCATTGTGACGGTCCACATGTTTGGTGGTCTGCAGGCAGGGTTAATGTTGGTCAAGTGAAAGTTTGGTTGTTCATTGCAGGTAGAAGCCTAGTAGGGAATGATGACTACTAGGGACAGTAAGGCCTAGCTAGTAGGTGTAAAGACTACTAGAGGCAGATGTTGTCTCCACCCAGCAGAAGATATTGGCTGCTGTGGACTAGAGGTCTTCACCCAGCAGGGAACTGTGGCTGCTTGGGGTGAAGAATGAGATGGTTCAGCAGGGAACTTTGTCTGTTTGGGATGGGAGTGATCCAGGCTGATAGGTAGTGTTTGCTGCTTAGGCTGGAGGATGTTTAGACCCTGGCAGGTAACACAACTGCCAGGGTAGGAGTTTGTGCCAGCATGGTAGGGTACACCTACCAGGGCTGTAAGTTTTGGACTCTTGGTAGGTAGTGTGGGCTGCCAGGGAGGGGAAGAGCTTTGAGGGCTCTACGTACCCTGATACGCTTGCAGGAGGTCTGTGAGAAAGCATCTTACCTAACAGACTGATAGGGTGTCCTCTTTTATGCCCCTATGGGAGCTTTGGGGGAACCCAAAGTGAGCATTGGAGGCCATAGATTTGCTTGGAGGTGTTATCAAGGCGGTTTGCTTGGGGAAGCAGCTGCAGAACTTGGTGTGATCAGGCCTCTGGGAAGTAAAGCTTATTACTTTGCAACTAAAATCTCAGACTTAATCACCTGAGTGAGTAAAGACAACTGCATAGACATTGATCTATGGTTGAATGGCCTAAGTGGAGTGCCACTTGCAAGGGTCCAATCAAACACCAGTTCAATGTAGACTCATGCCTGGGTCTACAGGTTCTGGTAACAGGGAATAAGATAAAGAACCAAGGTGGTTCAAGGGATTATCATAGAAGACTAGTAAGAAGGACTGTTTGATCACAGTGAAAACTAGTTAAGGGACTGTTGATCCATATTGAAGCTTTGAAACCAAAATGGCTCATTGTGCAGGTGGAACCAATGTGGTTCCTAGTGAGAATAACTTGAAGGGATCAGAGATCATGATGCAGGAGTAGCTGGTCATGATAAATGAGTAGCCAGAGGACTGATAAGCTGTTGAAAGACTGGAATGAGCTGTTTGTTGTCTAAGATGGAATGATTGCTGATTAAGCTGAAGATCTGTAATATGTGGTTGAAGATCATGATTCAGGATTAGCCAATCATGATACAGGAGCTGGCTGAAGGATCAGAAGAGGATGATGAAGAACTGGTGGTCCGGAGAAATGAGCCAAGATTTTGCCAAATTGATTTGCTGAGGTGGTAAAATGTGGAATGTTTTACCTTGGTTTAGTAGTAAAATCAAGAAGAAATGTGGATAGAAGTGTGTTTAAGATATTTATTTATTAAATTCCTAGGATATATGAAGCTATGTTGCTATGAGAGCTGTATACAAAGTTATTTATGTGGGACGTTTTCCTTGGATTTTACAATATTTTTAAGTATATGTGAAAACGTTGAAGAGGTCCACAAAGAACAGTTTAAATAGTATTCTACTATTTAAATTGGTTCAGGTTGAATTCAGGGAATACTGGTGCCGGAATAATGGACCGGTTAACACTTTGGTGTTCAAAGAGTTGTCAATTTGAGCAGTTTGAGCAATGTAAATTGATTTCTTAGTTGGATTCCTGTAGAACTTCAGAAATAGTCTGTTTCTGCGCTCTGCATTCATTGGTTGAGTTCTGGAAGGGTTCCTGATGAAAATGATTGGTTGGAAGCCAAAAACTTAAAGTATAAGCAAGGAAATAGTGAATTAATACTTTAAGCTTTTGAGAAAGTAAGTATGTAAGCTTAAGTTATTATAGGAAAAAGTGGGCAGAAATGGTTTAAGCTTTTGAAGAAAGCCATTTTGAAGGCAGAACCGTTGGGAAAAGGACACTATAAGAAGGTAGCTAGCTGAA
The DNA here is from genome assembly GCA_014839935.2 of Entomophthora muscae. Classification (NCBI taxonomy): domain Eukaryota; kingdom Fungi; phylum Entomophthoromycota; class Entomophthoromycetes; order Entomophthorales; family Entomophthoraceae; genus Entomophthora; species Entomophthora muscae. The sequence goes on from QTSX02002943.1 coordinate 264,972, forward strand.
AAGTTACAGGGTCTTTTTTGAGGTCTTTCCCAGGCCTTTTGAGTTTCTGCTGAGAGGTTTTTAGAAGCCTTTTGATTGCCAGCAGGAGCTTTGTTGGACTGATACAAGTGGAATACCAAGGCCACCAAAGATATACAGAGAGTTGAAGCCCAAGATAACGGAGCAGGAGCCCAAGAATAAGGAGCTGGATCCTAAGCGCAGCACAGGAGTCTAATTCTTAGGCACAGGAGTCTAAAGTTAAGGAGAAAAAGTCCAAGTCATAGGAGCAGAAGTCCAAGACTAAGGTTCAGGAGTCCAAGACCAAGTACAAGGAGTCCAATATATTGTTGGAGGACTCCAAGTATTGGCAAACCCATATTGTTTCCTTGACCCCCTGGGCCATATACCAGAAGGTTTCTAATGGGATCTTCCTTCTGAGAGTGAATGAAAGCCCATTTTGACCCCTATACATATTTCTGAGATACATTTTCCCTTACTAGAGAATGACAACCCCTCTCCAGCTGGTCCCTGGCTATGACCCAGGACACACTTTGGGGACTGGTGGACAGGAACTTTCAGGGATCCAGCCTGTGGGGGATTGCTGGGAACTCGCAGACGGACGGCCCGCGGGCCCAGCAGGGAGGGCCTACCACAAGATTGGGGCCAACTTTACAATACAAGACAAAAAATTTCCCAGAAGAGCCCGAGGTCCGCTGGTAGGTACCATAGAATCTATCAAGCCGGTAAAAGTGATATACATCACTCCAAATATCTGAGTGGAAGTGGATTCATTGGCAGCAACGGATTCTTGCAAGCAGTTGGGCCGCGGGGTAAGAGGCGGAGTCATTGGGACCAAATACGCGGGCAGGTGGTTGTACTTGTTGCAGAACAGCAGGGGGCACAGTGATCCAGGCTTCTTCTTATCCAATAACCTCAGTCTCTCTGGTCCTGGCTTTGGGTGTTGTGGAGTAGGATTTCCTCTAAGGTCAATTCTGAATATGCCAGGCTGGGTGGGTATTTAGTAAAATGTACCAGGCCAAAGGGTACTCCAGGTGGACAGTATAGTTCAGGTGGTCTGTCCGCGGTTTCTTGGGGTTGGTTGGTGTAAGGGGCGGTGTCGCAGAGGTTAGACTGCAAATAAAATAGAACTAATATCAAATATGGAATAAACTGGTTGAACCAAAGGTTCATGTCACTTTATTGCAAGACTGACAATGGGCTTTTTCCTGGTGGTCCAGGGTATAAGTATGTCCATCTGTCATGGGAAAACTTTTACAAATTTCTTTGGCCAAGGTGTTACCGTTTACCAGGTTATTCCAGTCCTTGGTGGCATCCATCACGGGAGTTATTTCATTGGCTGGTTCAAACTGAGAATACTCAAGTTTCTTTATCAGGTTGTGGGATTGGTCATCTCTGGGCAGCCCGCGTTCTATAGGAAGTTTCTTAGTTTCTCCTTCTGTGGTGGCCCAAGTTATTTTGGGGCCTATGACTAGGCCCACCTGCTGATTGGTTGAGCTAACAGGAACCTTCAACGGGGGGAGCGTTGATGTGGGTGATTTTGACTCATCAAGCCTTAGAGGATTTCCTGAAGTCAAATCCTGCTCTGGTTCAAGCCCAAAAATCTGCAGGCAGCCGGGCAGCTGGTCCTGTGGGCTGGCAGCCCGCCAGGTGTCAGGGTTCAAATCCTGGAGTTAAGGCTTTCCAGTAAGCATGGTCAATAGGAGTTTGTCACTTGTGACAGGAACCCCACATTCATACAGGTACATAATAATTCACTTCCCAAACAGGTCCTTGAAGGCCTTATTCATAATCATTGCAAAGGTGGATGATGTGTTGGTTATGTCTTATTAATGATGCAATAATCAAATAACCCATAGTGTGTTTAAAAGGCAGCTTTTGCCTCATCCCTGTGGGCAATCCTGACCTAGTTGTACCCCACAGTGAGATCAAACTTTTAAAGAACTTAGCACCTAAAAGTGTGTCAACCAGGTTATTTATTAGCAGCAAGGGGACTTATTATTTACAGTGACTTTGTTTAGGATGTGATAATCTGTGACTAGGCAGAGTGACCCGTCCTTTTTTAGCCACAAAGAAGATCATGGCTCTGTACAAGAAAAGAGGGGGTGTATAAACCCCTCATCTAGGGCATTCACAAGATGTTAGCAGAGAGTTTTTTCCCATTGGGTGTTAGGCAATATAGTGGTTGGGCCTTTGATAGTGACCCTTGCAATTAAATAGCATGCTGGATTTCTTGGGGTAAAGATAATTATTCCAGTGTTTCCCTGAATACATACTTAAACTTTTTAACAATTCTAGAAAGGCTTATGATGGTTTCCTATAAGAGGGAGTTGAGGGATGCTCATCCCTGATTATTTGACTGAACACTAATTGAAATCCAACTTACCCCCTTTAAACTTATAAAAACGCTCTTCTGTGATACATATAAAGACAGTGTCATGTAATAGCTTGTTTTCTCAATGGGATAGATTTGGAAGCCAACACCATTTTCCTGAGAGTAATGACAGAGGTGTACCAGTCAATTTAAGGGCAGTTCTTACTTACCCAGTCTAGACCTATGATCAGACTATGACTGAGGCTACTTATGATGGGTCCATAGAGCATAACCTGAACATATCCCATTATTACTGAGAAGGATATCATTTTATGATTGATATTTATTCTATATGAGTTTGCTACACATACTGCTTTAAATTGACTGAGCACTTGGTCTAATTATTGAAAATCTGTGAATTATTGATTGATAATGGTGTGATTGTCCTAGTGTCTATCAAGAGCTTTTGTGTATTTTCATAGAAGCAAAAGGCTAAGCCAAGTAAGTGATTTTATTTTGTGAATATCCAAGTTAGAGGGCGTGATTGTCACTTTGTACCTGGAATACACCCAGGGTTTAAACCTAATGAACAATGAAATGGCAGGTTTTTTGGAAAGGAGATATTGAGGTTGAAAATCAAATGGGCTGTAGAGCCTCTCATATCTAAAAATACTAGGCTTTTTCTGAACTCTTGATCTGTGCTAACTAAAACTGCCCCTCTTGAGGAAGCTTGTTGCCATTATCCTGTTGATGGGGCTGGCGGCGTCTTATTTGACTGTGGGTGCTACCAGGAGTAGAACAGGGTTATGTGGGCAAAATGTTGGACCTTTGGAATCCCACTGTATCTTGATTATTTGCCTCCACAATGGCATTATAGCAGTTCTTAATTGAGGTACAGTGCCCCACAGGTACCCATTTACAGATATGGGGCTTTAACTCATTGATGATCAGAATGAGGAGAATTATGTTTCTGTTAAATAATTACCTTTGGTGAGGCAGCAAGAGCTTGCTGTCAGGCATCAAGATGCTCAGAGATGCTTCCTGTTTAATTAATTGCAAGCAGGGATGTCAGGAAGCCAGGTTTAATGTGGGACAGCTGCAAATTAGGTGGTAAGACTTCTGGGCCAGTATTGAGTGCACATCACAATATTGGTGCTAAACTGAGTATATAAAAGGAAGAGCAACCTAGCAGGGACCGTGGAACAATATGTAAGACTATTGAGTCCACCAACCCAGTCAATTTAATATACATTACACCAAGAGTTGATTGGAATTAGTCTCATTTGTGATCCTCAAATCTTGCAGGCAGTCAGGATAACAGGAGGAGTCATTGGGACTGTCAGGACCATCTCTTTATGACAATCCTAACACTAATTCTTCTTAATTGAGTTGCTCTACTAAAGATCTTGGACCTGTTTTAGTGACCATTAAAACTGGTAACTTAGTTGGTATCATTAACTTTAAAGAGAAGGAAGAAATCAACAAGTTAATTTCCAATATTATTAATAAAATGTCAATTAATTTGAGACCAAAATCCAAACCCAAGACCTATCCTATGCTTATACAACAATTTAATCTTAAGTTAAAGTCTTTGGATAAAGTAAACCCTGAGCAAGAAGATTTTAAATTTGATGTTTCTAGTAAATCAGATATAGCAAAATGACCAGATGATGTTTCTAACCTCTTGCTGAAGTTATCGCTCCGTAAACTGTCACACTTCAGTTTAAGGCTTTGTTAAAATTATTGTATCTCCTTATGTTATTAGTGTTTAAATCTAAATACCCTTATGTTCCTTAATTCTGTTGGATTAAGTTAGATCCTGTTGAGTATATACTTCTTGGAAGTATAATAAATGTGATAAAGGGGGAAATTAAGAAGAGAATGATACTTTATTGGATATGAATATAGTATAATATATAGTATCATGGAAAGCCACATACTGTTCATGTGTGTCATAAGAAGTCATGGGGCTTATCTGAGTAATGTTCCTCTTAAGTCACAAAGATTATTCAAGTTATGTTCCATTTGGGATCTGGATTTTTTATCCCTGTAATAGATGGCCAAATGATAGCAGTGCCACTGACTTAATGATTAGTTGGTAAACATTTGGTGACTTGGTTGATGAATTGCTTGGGGCATTAATTCCCCAAGAGTGAGTAATCAAAGATGTTGTGACATCTCCCCCTGGGGTGCTGGAAGGTGGAACCTTATAAATTTTATTAAGAGTGTTTGGAATACAGGCTTGGTATTGATCCAGCTTGGCGTTGGGTATAGGGAGTTGGGAGTTGTGTTGCGCTACCCTTGCTTTGCATAGGCAAAGGTGGTCATGGTACATGAGTTTAAGTTCTGTTCAAGAGCCAGTACCCTTGATTAGGTAAGTATTGTTGGGTTTGACTTCCATGACAATGCCTGGTCCTTTCAACCCTGGGTCTAGCTTATATTGGCTGTGGTTGACAAACCAAATCTTGTCCCTTACTTGGAATCTTTCCTGTTGTAGTGGGATTGCTTCCTTCTTGATTATTTTCTTTTCTATGTCTTCTTGTTCCTTATTAGCACTTTTCATCCAGATCATTATTTTCTGGCACCTTCTTAGGTAGAGGCAAACCTGGCCCTGTGGTAGTACTAACAAGGGCAGGCTTTTGTCTGTATTGCAGTTGACTCAAGTTCTGCACACCATGAGTGCTGTTGATAGCATGTCAACCCAGGCTTTTGGATTGTTAGCAGATAACTTACTGAGGGCTTCCACTAGCAAGCTGTTTAGTTATTCTACTCTTTAATTGGCTTGCAGGTGGTAGGTACTGGCTATGGTGTGCTTTATTTCATTCTTGACAAGGTAGATATTGGTGTCAATGGCCTTGAGTTTGGTTCCCCTTTATGTGATTAGAAGGTCAGGTTTTCCAATTTAACTATAATTTCTTTGCCAATAAATTGTCTCACGTCATTTCCTTTGTGTTCTTTTGTAGCTTGTGCTGCAGGACACCTGGTTGTGCAGTTGATAGCTGTTATGATGTAATTTTTGCCTTTGTTGTCACTGGGCATTTCTCTCACAACATCTAACAACCATACCTTGAAGGGTGGTGTGATGGACACTGGTAGTACTAACTTGGGTGATGCCTTGGATCAGGTGTACTTCTCACAGACTTTGCATTGTTCCAGTACCTCTTTGATATCATATAGCATGTTGGGCCACCATTAGTGTGTCTTTAGATACTCATGTAAATTTTAACTATGTGTGTGTCCCAGTCTCTGTGGTATTAGAGGATGGTGTCAATCTTACGTGTTGACGGGACATAGGGTACAGTATCACCACTTGTAAGTATTTGGTGCAGCGTGCCATATACGTTTTTGAACATATATCTATTCTTGAGGACTTTCTCTTAGATGACCATTGGTGTTCCAGGGGGGACCTTTCTTGGAGATTCCTAATGAGTAACATGGTTCAATTAGGGTCCCCATCAGCGCCTAAGACATGTTTATTGTACAGCCTTGATAGGGTGTTGGCGGTGAGCATTTCTTTGCCTGGTTTATATTTAATTGTCATGGGGTACCTTTGGATAAGGATCATCCCGTCTGCATGTCTTTGGGAAGGTGTTGTTGGGTTTTGAAGAATATCAATGACTTGTGGTTAGTTAGCACTTTTGTTGTAACTGTGCTGTTTTAGCAGAGTTACACGGGAGAAAATATTTAGAAGATAGATAATAATTTTTATTGTGAGATAGTGATTATATAGTTCATGTGAATCAAGGATAACAGGAACATGATTGGTGATCACACGGCTGGATGGAAGAAGGGGGTGGCTTGATCCTGGTAATGAGTCAAGCACCAAAACAAGGTATCCATCATAAGGGATCATCATCTGTTCATGTTGTTGGATTTGGTAATTTGAGTTGACTTCCTAGTCAGGCTTCAAGTGACTGGATAATTGGATTTCAGGTCATAAACCTGCTTGGTTGGAACCTTGCTGGCGGGTCAAGCCTGCGGTTTCAACACCCTCCCCCCTGACTGAAGGTCAGCCTCCTCTGGGGGCAGGTTGTCAGGGAGGTTGTCAGGAGCCCGGGCGCTGTATTGAACTACCTGTTGTTCTGTGGTGGGCAGGGCGGTATCTTGTTGCTTCTGTCTTGCTTTGCAGGGTCATAGGCAATCATGGTGTAGGGTCTTGTCTTGCTTAAATTTTCCAAGCCCTTGCATGAGGTAAGTGTTATTGTTGTTTACCTTCAGAATGATTGCTGGCCCCACTTTCTTGGGATGTAGCTTGCTCTTGTCAACATTCATGACCCAAACTTTGTCCCCAACTTCATGTCTATTGCGGATGAGGACAAATGTCTTTTGCAGACATTCATTTTCCTTTGCTGCTTGCTTGCTGTTAGCCTCCACCACTTGAGGGTCTGAGCCAGAGGGACTTCACTTGGAATTTCTAGTTTGGGTCCTCTCAATGCTTGAATGATATTTGGCTGTGTGCTGTATACCAGTTCAAACAGGATTTTTCCGGTGGATCTGTTCATTTGGGTTTGACACACAAGTAGTGCAGTTGGTAGCTGCTTATACCAGTCTTCAGGTCTCCTGGCGGTGAGTTTGGCTAATGCTTGCACAAGGCTATCATTAAGCCGCTCTACGCGTCCATTGGCCTGTGGGTGGTATGGTATTGTCACGGTGTGCTTGACTCCATTTTTGGTGAGGTGTAATCTGGTGTCTTCAGAGGTCATTTCTTTGCCTCCATTGGTTATCAGGAGTTCTGGATTTCCAAACTTGCTGATTATCTGCTTGTCAATAAATTGTTGTACATCATTGCCAGTGTGTGCCTTCACTTCTTGGGCTACTGGCCATCTTGTAGCAAAGTCAATGACAGTGATGATTTATTTCTTGTCATTGTGTTTTCCTGGCATGGGGACAACAATGTCAAGAGCCCATACTTTGAAAGGTAGTTGTGTGCAGATGTGAAGTACTGACTTTGGCGGGGTTTTGCTTTTGGCAAAAATTTTGCATACCTCACATTGGTCTAGGACTTCTTGAACATTGTAGTATAAGGTTGGCTTCCAGGCCTTATGTTTGAGGAACTCATATAGGTTTTGGCTCTTGGTATGTCCAAGGTCTCTGTGATAGCGTAGGATGGTGTCAACTTGCTGATGTATGGGAATGTAGGGAATAGTTGTGCCGTCCAACATTTTTCTGTGTAGGGTCCCATATACGTCAGCAAAGAGGTGTTCATTCTTGATGACTGTTTCCTTGGTTATGTTGGTTGTGCCAGGGGGAAACTTTTGTCCTTTGTTTGTAGTACTAAGAGAGGCCAGTCTGGGTCAAGCCCATTCTCTCCTCTTGAAGCACAGACATACAGGCAGGACAGGGCATCTGCCATAGCAAGCTCAGCCCCAGGTTTGTACTGGATGAGCATGTTAAATCTCTCTAGTAGCTCCATTCACCAGGCTTGGTGGCATAACAGATTTGCTTGAGTTTTGAAATAGATGGGTGAAATGTGATTGGTTAATGCTGTGAACTCTTCCTGGCATTCCAGGTAACAGCGTTGTTTGACTAGGCAGTGTACAATAGCCAACAGTTCTTTGTTGTGGATAGGGTATTGACACTCACAATCTGTCAGTTTTTGTGATTCATAAGCTACAGGCAGGAAGTCACCATCATTATTTCTGATTTTTAGTACTCCCCCAATAGATGTGTCTGAGGCGTTGGTTTCCATTTGGTATTCCCTGTCACGTTTGGGGTATTTTAGGATGGGTGTCAGAGATCCAACCAGTGGGGGGTTCCTGAGAACTTGCGGGTGGATGGCCCGCGGGCCCAGTAGGAAGGACCCACCACAAGATTGGGGCTAACTTTACAATATAAGATAATAATTTTCCAAGGATTGTCCAAGGTCCGCTTACAGGCACCATAGAATCAATCAACCCAGTGAGGGTGATATACATCACTCCAAATATATGGGTGGAAGTGGATTCATTAGTGGCAACAGATTTTTGCGGGCGGTTGGGCTGCAGGGTGAGGGGCAGTGTCATTGGAACCAAATATGCGGGCAGGAAATTATGCTTGTCTCAGAATAGCAGAGGAGGTATGGTGAACTTGATGCCTTCTCTGTAAACCATTTCTGTCTCTCTAGTTCTAGCTTTGGGGTCGTGGATTAGGATTTCCTCCAGAGTAAACTCCAAATGCGCTGGGTTGGGTGGGTACTCAGTGAAATTTACTAGGCCAAAGAAAGCTCCTGGTGGACGGTAAAGGTTGGGCGGCTGGTCCGCAGTTTCTTGGGGTAGGTGAGCGCAGGGTGCAGAGCCGCAATGTGTAGACTGTAAATGAAGTAAAACTAATAACAAGTATGGTATGATCTGGATGAACCAAAGGTTCATGTCACTTTATTGCAAGAATGGCAATGGGCATCTTCCTGGAGGTCCAGGGTATAATTATGCCCATCTGTCATGGTAAACTTTCACAAATTCCTTTGGCCCAGGTTTTCCTGTTTACCTGGTCTTCCCAGTCTTTGGTAACATCAATTGCGGGGGTTATTCCATTGGCTGGCTTGAACTGAGAATACTCAAATTCTCTAGTCAGGTTGTGGGATTGGTTGTCTCTGGGTGTCCTGCGTTCTATGAGAAGGTTCTCTGTTTCCCCTTCCGCGTGGGCCTGAGTTATTTTGGGATCTGTGGCTGAACCCGCCGCTGATTAGTTGTGTTAACAGGAACTTTTAGCGTGGGGAGTATTGATATAGGCAGATTTGGTTCATCAAGCTTCAAAGGATTTTCTGAAGTCAAATTCTGCTCTGGTTTGAGCCCAAAAAACTGCGGGCAGCAGTGTGACTGGCCCTGCGGGCTGCCAGCCCGCAGGATGCCAGGGTTTGAGTCTCATAGTTGAGGCTTTTCAATAAGCATAGTCAATAAGAGTTTGTCACTTGTGACAATGGGAGATGTTGTGAGTTTATCTTTTAGATGTCTAAAACAGTGGTCAGTTGAGGAGTCCACACAAACTTAGACTTAGGGCCTGTTATGGTGGATAAGAGGGCAATTAAAACGCCACAGTCAGGTATGAAGCGTCATACATAGGCCACCATTCCCAAGAAGGTGCGGAGTTCTGACTTATCCTTGGGTGGCGCCATCTTGCAGATGGCCTATATATTTGACTGTTGGGTTTGATGCCGTCCTTTGAGACTATGTGTCCCAAGAAGGTTAGTTGCTTGCAGAAGAACTTGCACTTGGAGGGTTTGGCCAACAGTTTGTGTCGTGCCAAGGTAGCAAAGACTGCCTCTAGGTCTTTGTGGTGTTGTCCACTGAGGGGTTGTAGACAATGATGTTGTCCAGGTACACTAGGGCATGCTTACCTATATGGGGTGCAAATACTTTGTTCATGAAGGTTACAAAGGTGGACGGGGCATTGGTCATGCCAAAGTTGAGCTCCACACATTTGTATGAGCCGTATTTAGTGCAGAAGGCTATCTTGGGATGTCTTCCTCCTTGATGCAAATCTGGTTGTAGCCTGCAGTCAGGTCAATCTTGAAGAAGACTGCGGCTCCTCCCAAGGCATCAAAGAGGTCGTCAATCAGTGGCAATGGGTAACAATTCTTAATGGTAACATTGTTTAGGGTGTGGTAGTCTGTGACCAGACATAAGGTACTGTCCTTCTTGGCCACAAAGAATACAGCGGCCCCAAAGGGAGACTGTGAGGGGCAGATAAGTCCTTTTTCCAATGCCTCCTTGAGGTTGGCGTGTAAGGTGTAGTATTTTTTGGGGGTCAGTCTATAGATAGGGCGCACCTTGGGTACAGCCCCCTTGAGTTGGATAGAGTGCTGAATATGCTTTTCAGGGGGCAGCCCAGGCAGTGCTTCCTTGAAGATCTCTGGATGGCGGGCCACAATTTTTGCGGTCCCGAGGCGTGGAGGTATCCTGGTGATCCTTGAAGTGTATGATCTTGTACTGGCAGGAGTCCCAGTCAATTGCATTCAGGTTTTTCTTCTTGTCCTGGGTCTCTGTGATACGTACAAAGATGTGGTTGTGTAGCAGTTGATCCACGGAGTCAGGGTAGATCTGGTGATTGACACCTTCACGCTTGATGGTCAACACTGAGGTTGCACAGTCAATGTGGGGGTTGTTCTTTTGTAACCAGTCCAGCCCCAGACAATATCAAATTTGGGGAAGTCAATGACAGCCCCTGGATGGTAGAGTGGAGGTTCTCAAGCATGACAGAGAAGGGGGCAGCTTCCTTTGTCACAGTAATGTGGTGTTTGTTGGCCAGGACCACATTTTTAATTTGCAAAGGATTAGTGGTTAGCTTGAACTTGTCTACAAAGCTGCTGTTGACTAAGGTTTGTTCTACGCTCAAGTCCAGGAGTGCTGAACCTGTGTAACTGCAAAAACAGAAAGGGTAAAACATCAGTTTATTGGGATATCTTGCAATGGTGTATAGTACCGGGTCTTCTGAGGGTACTTGGATCATTGGGCATTGGTCCACGTCCTTGGGTCAGTACTCATTGTTGGGCAAGTCAGGAGTTGCGTGGGGAGAGCTTGGCTTGCTTAGTGCTCTCCCCGGGCTTTTCCCTCATCTTGGTTACCCTGTGTGGCGGTGATACCAAAATGGGTCCGGTTCAACTGGCCATTGTTCCCATTTCCATGTCCATTTGAGCCTGTGGGTTTGTAATTGGTGTTGTTCCCATTTCCTCCAGGAGGTGGTTGAGAGGAGCGCCTGCCTGGATGGGAATCCTTGGGTCTTTCTTGTTTCCCAGTTTGTGCCTTATGCAGTGTGTTAGATGTTTGCTCCGCTTTCTCTGCTTCACAGTACAGGCTCTGCAGGTTGGTCACCTGGTCCAGGTTCACATGCCTCATCACATGCAACTTGAGGGTGTTGTAATACATGAGGTGTGTGGCTGGGGTGTCAAAAGCCATGTCAGATGGTGCACAAATACAGAGTTCCTTGTAGGCGCAGGTGAGTTCCTTCACAGGGCCTGTCTGGGTCAGGTTCTTTACTTGGTGTATGATCATGAGCGCTGTATCTTTAAGAACAAATCTTGCCAGGAAGTCTTGCTTGAAGGTATCCCAGTTCTTGTTGGTGTGCTCTTTATGCCACTTGTTGCACCAGGTGCTAGCGTCATGGGTCAGGTAAATGAAAATTTCTGCAATCTAAAACTGCTGTGGGCATTCCATCTGAGCCAGCTTGCTCTGGGTGGACTGAATCCATGTGGCAGCATTGTCATTGTTGGCCCCAGAAAAAGGTTCCAAGGCGGCGCTTTGTAGTCTTTGAGCTACGTAGGCGGGCATGGCGGTTTTGTTGGTTAGTTGTTGTAGCAAGGAGGGAGCCTAAAAGAACCCTTGTGCGGACATGGTGTTGAAGGCGGATAGCGGGATTACCGTGTTCTGGTACAGGACAAAGCCATCAGGTATGGTGGTACCAGGGATGTACGGAGTCCAGTCAGGTGGGAGGCCAGACATAATTCTGTTGAGGATTTGTTGGCTGTGGCGTGTGCGGGAAACAGGTGGAATTTTTCAAGATAAGGTAGGATGGAGAGCCTATCTGTGCTACCAATGTTATAACTGTGCTGTTTTAGCAGAGTTACACAAGGAAAAATATTTAGAAGATAGATAATTATCTTTATTGTGAGATAGTGATTATATAGTTCATGTGAATCAAGGATAAAAGGAACATGATTGGTGATCACACAGTGGGATAGTGAAGGAGGTGGCTTGATCCTGGTAATGAGTCAAGCACCAAAACAAGGTATCCACCATAAGGGATCATCATCTGTTCATTTTGTTGGATTTGGTAATTTGAGTTGACTTCCTAGTCTGGCTTTGAGTGGCCAGATAATTAGATTGCGGCTCACAAACCCGCTTGGTTGGAACCTTGCTGGTGGGTCAAGCCTGCAGTTTTGACACTTTGAATATTTGTGCACCTTCCAGGTAGCATTACCACTTCATGAGACAGTTTAAAATAACTACCAGTTCCTTGTCATGTATTGGATATCTTTTTTCACTATCAGACAACTTTCTCAATTTGTATGCTACAAGGAGGAAGTCCTTTTCTGCAGTCTAAATTTAGAGTTCACCAACAATTGCATAGTCAAAAGCATCAGTTTCCAGTTTTTATATTCCTTCACAGTTTGGGTATTATTAGATAGGGGCAGTGACCATGTACTCTTTGAGTTGTTGTAAAAATTTAGTCTCTTAGTGGTGTCCATAAAAACTTGGTTGCCTTTCATGTGATTGCCAACAATGGAGCAGTTAAGGCACCCCATTCAGGGATAAACCTTCTGATATAGGCTACCATGTCAAAGAATGTTCAGAGTTTGCTCTTGTTCCTTGGAACTGGCATTAGGATTATGTCAAAACAACAGGCCCAACCCTCCATCAAGGTTATAAGTAAGCAGTTTTGCAACCCACAATCCAATTATCAAGTCACTTGAAGCCAAACTAGAAAGTTGACTCAAATTTCCAAATCCAACAACATGAATAAATGATGATCCCTTATGGTGGATACCTTGTTTTGGCGCTTGACTCATTACCAGGATCAAGCCACCCCCTTCATCATCCCACTTTGTGATCAACACTATCATGTTCCTCTTATCCTTGACTCACAATAGCTATATAATCACAATCTCTCAATAAAGATTATTATCTAGTTTCCAAATATTTTTCCCCTTGTAACTCTGCTAAAACAGCACAGTTACTAAATTTTTAGCAGAAGTAGATTTTCCATCCTATCTTATTCCCAAGATTCTGCCTGTTGCCTGTACTTGCTGTGGCCAAAAAATCTTCAATAGAATCATGTCTGGCCTTCTGCTGGACTGGACCCCATACTCCCCTGGTGCTGAGATACACAATGGCTTTGTCCTGTACCAGAACACAGTGATCCCACTCCCTGCCTTCAACACCCTGTCAGCGCAAGGGTTCTTCCAGGCACCCACTGCCATACCCCAAGCAACCAACAAAGGCATCATGCCAGCCTACGCAGCACAGAGTCTTCAAAGCACTGCATTGGAAACTTTTGCTGGAGCCAACAACAATAACACTGCAGCATGGATCCAATCTGCCCAAAGCAAGCTGGCCCAAATGGAATACCTGCAATGATTTTGGATTGCAGAGATCTCCATCTGCCTGATGCATGACACTGGCACTTGGTGCAACAAGTGGCACAAATAACACACTGAGAAAGATTTGTACACTTTCAAACAGGACTTCTGGCAAGATTTGTGCTGAGGGATACCACACATATGATAATACACCAAATAAAGAATCTAAGCCAAACAGGCACAGTGAAGGAGCTCACCCGCGCTTATGAGGAACTCCAACTATGTGCCTCTCATTTATGGCTTTTGACACTCCAGTTACTCACCTCATATACTACAATGCTCTCAAGTTGCACAAAATGAGACACGTAAACCTGGACCTAGTAACAAACCTGCAAAAGTTGTACTGCACAGCAGAGAAAGCAGAACAAACGTCCAACGCTCTCCACAAGGTGCAAAATGGAAAATAGAGAGACCCAAAGACTCTCACTCAGCCGAGCATTCTAGTTGACCACCCCCTGAGAACAATAGCAACAATGTGAACCACAAACCTGCAGGTTCAAATAGACATGGAAATGAGAACAATGGCTAGTCAAATTTTACCTAATTCTGTATCACTGCCACACAAGGCAACCAAGACAAGGGAAACACCTGGGGAGAGCATTAAGCAAGCCAAGCTCTCCCTGCACAACTCCTGACTTGCCCAATGATAAATACCAACCTGAGGATGTGGACCAGTGTCCAATGATCCAAGTGCTCTTAGAGGACCTGGTACTTTACATCATTGCCAGACACCCCAATAAACTGATGTTTTACCCTTTCTGTTTTTGCAGTTACACAGGTTCAGCACTCCTGGACTTGAGCGTAGAACAAACCTTAGTCAACAGCAGCTTTGTAGACAAGTTCAAGCTAACCACTAATCCTTTGGGGATGAAAAACGTGGTTTTAGCTGATGAACATCACATTGCTGTGACAAGGGAACCTGCCCCCTTCTTTGTTATGCTTGAGAACCTGAATTCTAACATCCATAGGTCCTGTCATCAATTTTCCCAAGTTTGAAATTGTACTGGGGCTGGATTGGTTACAAAAAAACATTCCTCACGTAGACTGGGCAACCTTGGTGTTGACCATCAAACGTGAAGGCGTCAACCACCAGATCTACCCCAACTCAGTGGACCAGCTTCTAAGCAACCACATTTTTGTGTGCATCACAGAAACCTTGGACAAAAGGAGAACCTCAAGGCAATTGACTGGGACTTCTATCAGTACAAGATCATACACTTCAAGGACCACCAGGATACCACTACGCCTCAGGATTGCAAAATTGTAGCCTGCCATCCAGAAATCTTCAAGGAGGCTCTACCCGGGTTGACCCGGAAAAAACACATCCAACATTCCATTTAACTCAAAGGAACTGTACCCAACGCACAACCTATCTACCAGATGACCCCAAAAAAAGACAACACCCTATGTGCTTACCTCAAGGAAGCATTGGAGAAAGGACTTATCCGCCCTTCACAATCTCCCTTTGGGGCTGCTGTATTATTTGTGGCCAAGAAGGATGGTACCCTACGCCTAGTCACAGACTATTGAGCCCTAAAAAAGTTAACATCAAGAATTGTTACCTGCTACCACTCATTGACAACCTCTTCAATGCCTTGGGAAGTGCCATAGTCTTCTTCAATATTAACTTAACCGCCAGTTACAACCAGACTCAAATTGAGGAGGAAGATATTCTGAAAACAGCCTTTTGTACTAAATACAGATCATACAAGTGTGTGATACTCAACTTTGGAATGACAAACACCCTGTCAACCTTTGTGGGTTTCATGAACAAGATTTTTCCCCTCACATAAGCAAGCACGCCTTAGTCTACCTGGACAACATTATTATCTATAGCTCCTCAATAGAACAGCATCACAAAGATCTGGAGGCAGTTTTTGCCACCCTGGCGCAAAAAAAACTGATAGCCAAACCCTCCAAATGCCAGTTCTTCTGTGAGCAGTTACCCTTACTAGGACACATAGTTTCAAAAGATGGCATTAACCCCAACAGCCAGAAGATTCAGGCCATCTGCAAAATGCCACTGCCCCAAAGATAAGTCAGAGCTCCACACATTCTTAGGAATAGTGGCCTATGTACACCATTTTATACCTGACTGAGGCGTCCTAACTGCACCCTTGTTCACTATAACTGGTGCCAAGTCCAAGTTTGTATGGACCTCCCAACAAGACCTTTGTTTCAGATGTCTCAAAGGGAAACTCACAACAGCACCCATTCTGCAATACCCCAAACACATTGGTGAATATCAAATGAAAACCAACACCTCAGATGCATCCATTGGGGGAGTACTAAAAATCAAAAATAATGATGCTGATTTCCTGCCTTTAGCTTATGAATCCCAAAAGTTGACAGACGGCAAGTGTCAATACCATATCCACGACAAGGAACTGCTGGCCATCGTACACTGCCTAGTCAAATGGCGTTGTTATTTAGAACAACATGAAGAATTCACTGCATTAACCAACCAAAAGTCGCTCATATATTTCAAAATTCAAGTAAATCTATCTTGCCGCCAAGCCTGCTGGATGGAAACCTTGGAGAGATTCAACATGCTCATAAAGTACAAGCCTGGTCCCAAGCTTGCCATGGTGGACGCCCTCTCACGCCTGTATGTGCATGCCACAAGATGGAAAAATGGGCTCAACTCAGACTGGCCTCTCTTGGTACTACAAACAAAAGACAAGGGTTTCCCTCCTGGTACAACCAACATAACAAAGGAAACAGTCATCAAAAACAAACACCTATTTGCTGACGTGTATGTGACTTTGCACAGAAAAATGTCCAACAGGACCACCATCCATTATATTTCCACACACCAGCAAGTGGACACCATCTTATGATATCACAGAGACCTTGGACACACCAAGAGCTGCAACCTATATGAATTCCTTAAACACAAGGCCTGGTGGCTAATCCTGTATAGTGATGTTCAGGAAGTCCTAGACCAATGTGAGGTATGCAAAAGATTTACTAAAAGTGAAGCCCCTCCAAAGCCAGTACTACCCATCTGCACACAACTACCCTTCTAGGTATGGGCCCTTGATGTTGTTGGCCCCATGCCAGGAAAATACAACAATAAGAAATACATCATACCTGCCATAGACTTTGCTACAAAATGGCCAGTAGCCTAAGCAGTAAAGGCGCACATTGGCAATGTTGTGTGACAGTTCATAGGAAGAGAAATAATCAGCAATTTTGGAAAGCCACAACTCCTGTTAACCAATGAAGGTAAAGAATTGACCTGAAAAAACCCTCATATATCTTGCAAAAAATGGGTTTAAACATACTGTGACAAAACCATACCACCTGCAGGCCAATGGACGTGTAGAGTGGCTAAATGGCAGCCTTGTACAAGCCTTTTGTTAGGATTGACAATTCTTCCTCTCTGGAAACCTAGGCCCGGGAGCAGGAATTGAACCCCATCCCTGGACCCCCCCCCGGGCTGCCAGGCCTGTGGACCGCAGGACTGCCCGCCTGCGCCTTTCTGGGATCAATCTCCCATAAGCTGATACCAAGAATGTTGGCCCATGCATTGAAACAATCCAAACCAAGGAAAATACTGCACTAAATGGAAGACTAATCACAGCGCCTAATGGAGGTACTGATTTGGCAACTATTAGCTTCATGAACTTGAAGTCTACACCAGCAACTAATCAGGAGCTGACCCAGGAAATAGGCACAGGCCTGCAGCCCAGTCTCATGACCACAACACTATAGCAAGATAATCAGGTAGCCAACTTGAGATTCTTGACCAATGAAAGAACTCCCAGACCAAGTGCCATTTTGCTGCCTTTGGATCCAAGCACACAGTTCCCCTGTCCCTGCCTTTCCCAATGCCCTGATGAACCCCCCATAGAAAATTTAAAGTTTAGAGGTGGGGTACTATATAGACCAAAGGACCCTGCACTCCAAACTTATTGCCATTTTTGAATAAAGGCTATGTTATTTTGGCCCACTTAGCTATTGCCTTATTATGTATTTGCTGTTTACTAATTCAGTTTGAGATCTCCTGGCCTGCCTGTCCCACTGCCTGCTATTTTCTGCCCTCCTGGTTTACCCTTTAGACCCGTCCATTTTACCAACTATCCTCTGAAATCTAAATAAAAGGAGTAAACCGCGGAAAAATACTCAAATTCAATCCTTTGGCCTGCATACAATCTGCAATTAGATACAATCAACAAGGCATGTGGATATTTTTAACACCCAAGTTGTTCAGAGGGCAATTCAACTATCTCCCTGCTTACAACCTGCCCATGGAACCGCCCGTGGCCCTAAAGCCTATGCCTGCTTCCTCACCCAACTTCCTAACTGACCATTCTGGAAAGCTGTTTGGGATTGCGTACATCACTCTCACAGGGGCAATTGATACTATAATTCTGGCCGCCGGCTGTGGTCCTGGGTGAGAAAGTCTGCCACCTACCTTTTAAAGTTAGCTCCCCTCTTGTGATGGGCATTGCCCACAAAAAACCCGGCCCAAGCTACCCCTGAAAACAATGGGCCAGCCGCTCAAGACTGGATCCCTGAAAGCCTCTGCCAAGCTCACTGCCAGAAAACTAAAGACTGGTATAAGCAGCTATTGACTGCACTACTTGTGTGCCAAACCCAAGTGAACAGATCCACCAGAAAAAGCCCTTTATGAGTTGGTATACAGCACACAGCCAAATATCATTCAAGCATTGACAGGACCCAAACAGGAAATTCCAAGTAAAGTCCCCCCTGTTCAGACCCTCAAGTTATAGAGGTCAACAGTGAGAAAACAGAAAAGAAAAATGAACTGCTGCAAAAAACCTTTGTCCCCATCCAAGATAGACATGAAGTTGTTGATAAAGTTTGGGTCATGAATGTTGATAAAAGCAAGCTACAACCCAAGAAAGTAGGCCCAGCAATCATTCTAAAGGTAAACAAAAATAACACTTAACTTGTGCAAGGACTCAGAAAGCGCAAATAAGACAAAACCCTGCACCATGATTGCCTGAGACCCTGAAAAGCAAGACAAAAGCAATGAAAAACCGCCCTGCCCACCACAGAACAACAGTTAGTCCAGTCTGGCGCCCAGGCTCCTGACAACCTCCCTGACAACCTACCCCCAGAGGAGGCCAACCTTCAGTTGGGGGTGTTGAAACTGCAGGCTTGACCCGCCAGCAAGGTTCCAACCAAGTGGGTTTGTGACCCGCAATTTAATTACCTGGCCACTCAAAGCCGGACTAGGAAGTCAACTCAAATTGCCAAATCCAACAACATGAACAGATGATGATCTCTTATGGTGGATACCTTGTTTTGGCGCTTGACTCATTACCAGGATCAAGCCACCTCCTTCACTATCCCACTGTGTGATCAACACTATCATGTTCCTGTCTTCCTTGATTCACAATGACTATATAATCACTATCTCCCAATAAAGATTATTATCCAGTTTCTAAATATTTTTTCCTCTTGTAACTCTGCTAAAACAGCACAGTTACAACAAGAGAAAAAATGAGAATAGTTAAAAATAAAAAAGTGGCAAGTTTTTTTACATAGTATTGTAAAGAAAATCTTAAAATATATAATATCAAAATTTCAGTGTTTTTATTTTGTAAAAAAATATTTTTATTAGTTCTGCAAGTATGCAAACCTTTGAGTTTTGACTGAAAACTTGCAGTCAAAATGGCATTTTTGAAGTGACAAAATTGAGATGCCGTAGCTCAAAAACATAGTGTTTTTAACTATTTTTTATATTAAATTAACAGATTCCTGGTGGATCTATCTCAACTGGGCCAAAGATTAAAACTTGAATATTTCAAAAACTAGCTTATACAACTGGGAATAAAAAGTACCTAGTTGTTTAGAAGAGGCCAAAAAAAACATATTCGCAAAGTTTCAGGCAATTTCTTACATTTTTTGCTAAAGTGGCTTTAGACATGAAATTATACTTTTGAAAAGTGGAAATCAAGAATTGCAATGGGGGAATCAATATAGCGTAGCCTGGCGTCATATGTAATTTCCCCTTATTTTCCCCTATTCATTGTGCGCATCAAATCAATTGGGTGATATGAAACTTTGTGGAATTTGAAGTGACATAAATCAAAATGGCGTAATCACCCCCTTCCATATTAAAATCACTATTAAAATATTTTATTAGGGAACCCTTATCAACGTATCCATGTATAATGAAGGTATACATTATATATAACAAAACTGGGTTTTTTACCCAGCAATGACAATCACTTGAAGGACTACCATAGTGACATCTTTTTAGGTTGTTCTTATTATAAGTGTCTTAGATTAATACTATAGGAAAATTTTCCGGAACTATACAACAGGCTTTGATTTAGTTTGAGTATAAGCTTATTTTAGTTAAAGATAAATATTGTGATTTGAAATGATGTAAAGTCAAGATGGCGTAAACACACTCCACACTAAGTGATTTCATATGTAAATAAAGTTAGCAAAATAAGATTTAATTAATCTGACTTGAAGTGACAGAATCAAGATGGCGTAAATTCAAGATGCCGCATTATAAAGATATATGTAAATTTTAAATATTTTTTTGTTTATTTTATTTTTTTGTGATTCAAAAACACTAATGCAAAAAACACCAACTCAAATTAAATTTGAGATGGCATAAATTAAAGTGCTGTTTTCAAAATAGTGTGTTGTACCTCTGGCTCCTGTGTTGGATAATTGGGCTTCAGCAGCAGTCTAACTAGCTGCTGGCTCCTTAGCTTTTCCTTGGAATGCCCTTTATATTTCTTCTTCATCTAATCTTTATTCTGATTTTACCATTGAATTATTTTATTGGCCTCCATTTCAACAACTCTGTTTTGTTACACCTCCAGGTGTTCTCAAATGCTTCCCTGTTCCTCTTAATTTGGCATAATGCTTCTCAAACAACTGATGATCTGTCTGTTGTACCCTCAAAAATTCTCCCTGAATAGTGTTGCTTGCTAACTGACCATAACAGCCTTGTAGATTTGGACGGTGCAGTTTAGGTTCTTCAGGAAGATCTCTTGGGTGTTGTTTATCTTCTCAATCCAGGTGCACCCAGACATATTGGTTTTCTTGTTCCAGATGTTAGGATCCCAGGATAGGTCAAACCCATAGTTGGCTTTGAAGGAGGACATGTCAATTGATGCATGGTCCTTACTGTTGTAGGTTTATTGGGCCATGGGCAACATCCCAGCCCATATTTTGTGATTTTTGTTGTCATAACATCAGAGGTACAGCTCTAAGATTTAGTTGACCTCTTCTGTTTGGCTGTTGGTCTTAGAATGGTATGAGGCTGTTGTACAATGTTTTACTCCTAGGTCCTTCATCACTTAGATCAAATAATTGGAGGTGAATTGGGTGCCTCTTCTTTGTGATTATTTCCTCTGGGTTACCATGTTGGATTAGGATGTAGTAGTGGGAATGTTGCACTGTTTCTGTGGCCGTGCAATGAGTGTTGGTTGGTATGAATAGGAAATCTTGATGAATCTGTCCATCATGACTAGTATTACATTGAAGGACTTTGAGATGGCAGTTTGACTATCTAGTCTATGAAAACCAATCTCCAGGGTCTATTAGGAATGTTCATGGGTATCATCAGGCCTTCAGGTTTAGATTATTGGTTATTAGTCCTTCCACAAGTCTTTCAGTCTTCTATGCATTCAGCAATGTATTTGTCCATCTTTGGACAGTCTTAGTTTTTCTTGATTTCTCTGAGGGTCTTGTGTCTAACTTTGTGACAGGACATTTCTAAGTAATAGTAGTATATGAGCGCCTTGGTTATTATCTAGCCTTCTGGTAGTAGATTTAATTGTAAAGTAACAGTATGGTCTTTTTTAGGGAGATTTCTTTCTTGTGGTGGGGTCCATCTGGTTTCAAGGTCAGGTTGGTAACCAGTTCCATTGAGTACTTGTCTTATTTCTGCGCTTTAGTTGTTATAACTGTGCTGTTTTAGAAGAGTTACAAGGGGGAAAATATTTAGAAACTAGATAATAATCTTTATTGGGAGATAGTGATTATATAGTCATTGTGAATCAAGAATAACAGGAACATGATTGTGTTGATCACACAGTTGGATGGTGAAGGGGGTGGCTTGATCTTGGTAATGAGTCAAGTACCAAAACAAGTTATCCACCATACAGGATCATCATTTGTTAATGTTGTTGGATTTGGAAATTTGAGTTGACTTCCTAGTCTGGCTTTGAGTGGCCAGGCAATTGGATTGTGGGTTGCAAAGCTGCTTACTTGTAACCTTGCTGGAGGGCTGAGCCTGCTGTTTCAACACCCTCTGACTGAAGGTTGGCTCCTCTGGGGGTAGGTTGTCAGGGAGGCTGTCAGGAGCCCAGGCGCCATACTGAACTAACTGTTGTTCTGTGGCAGGCAGGGCAGTTTTGTATTGCTTTTGTCTTGCTTTACAGGGTCTCAGGCAATCATGGTGCAGGGTTTTGTCTTGTTTGTGTTTCTTGAGTCCTTGAACAAGGTAAGTGTTATTTTTGTTTACCTTTAGAATGACTGCTATGCCAACTTTCTTGAGTTGTAGCTTGCTTTTATCAACATTCATGACCCAAACTTTATCAACAACTTCATGTCTATCTTGGATAGGGACAAAGGTTTTTTGCAGCAGTTCATTTTCCTTTTCTGTTTGCTCACAGTTGACCTCTATAACTTGAGGGTCTGAATGCAAGTGAACTCTACTTGGAATTTCAAGTTTGGGTCCTGTCAATGCTTGAATGATATTTGGCTGTGTTCTGTATACCAACTCAAAAGGGATATTTCTGGTGGATCAGTTCACTTGGGGTTGGCACACAAGTAGTGCAGTCAATAGCTGCTTATACCAGTCTTCAGTTTTCTGGCAGTGAGTTTGGCTAAGGCTTGCACAAGGCTACCATTAAGCTGCTCTACGCGTCCATTGGCCTGCAGGTGGTATAGTGTTGTCACAGTATGTTTGACCTCATTTTTTGCAAGATATATGAGGGTTTTTTAGGTCAATTCTTTACCTCTGTCAGTTATCAGGAGTTCTGGCTTTCCAAAATTGCTGATTATCTCTCTTTTAATAAATTGTTGTATGTCATTGCCAGTGTGCGCCTTTACTGCTTGGGCTACTGGCCATCTTGTAGCAAAGTCTATGGCGGTGATGATGTATTTATTATTGTTGTATTTTCCTGGCATGGGGCCAACAACGTCAAGGGCCCACACCTTGAAGGGTAGTTGTGTGCAGACGGTTAGTACTGACTTTGGAGGGGCTTAATTTTTAGTAAATCTTTTGCATACCTCACATTGGTCTAGGACTTCCTGAACATCACTATACAGAATTAGCCACCAGGTCTTGTGTTTAAAGAATTTGTATAGTTTTTGACTCTTGGTGTGTCCAAGGTCTCTGTGATATCATAAGATGGTGTCCACTTGCTGGTGTGTGGGGATATAATGGATGGTAGTACCGCCAGACATTTTTCTGTGCAAGGACTGGTGCATGTCAGTAAATAGGTTTTTGTTTTTGATGACTATTTCCTTTGTTATGTTAGTTGTACCAGGAGGGAAACCCTTGTCTTTTCTTTGTAGCACCAAGAGGGCTGTCTGGTTTGAGCCCACTTTCCCCTCTTGTGGCACAGACATACAGGAGTGAGAGGGCGTCTGCCATGGCAAGCTTGGGGACAGGTTTGTACTGGATGAGCATGTTAAATCTCTCTAGTAGCTCCATCCACCAGGCTTGGCGGCACAACAGATTTGCTTGAGTTTTGAAATAGATGAGTGAAATGTGATTGGTTAATGCTGTGAATTCTTCCTGGCGTTCCAGGTAACAGCGTCATTTGACTAGGCAGTGTACAATAGCCAACAGTTACTTGTCGTGGATGGGGTATTGACACTTGCCGTCTGTCAACTTTTGGGATTCATAAGCTACAGGCAGGAAATCAGCATTATTATTTTTGATTTTTAGTACTCCCCCAATGGATGCATCTGAGGTGTTGGTTTTCATTTTGTATTCCCTGTCACATTTGGGGTATTGCAGAATAGGAGCTGCCATGAGCTTCTCCTTGAGGTGCCTAAAACAGAGGTCATATTGGGGTGTCCACACAAACTTGGATTTGGCGCTTTTTATGGTAGGTAAGGAGGCAGTCAAAACGGCAACAGCGCCTATGTTGACTCAAAACTCTAAATCTCCTATGTTTTTTGCTAGTTGTGCTAGCTTAATTCTTTTTTTAAAGCGTTCAGGGGTGCAAACCCAGAAAGCACAAAAAAATTGTGGCCATCTCAACACAATTTATTATTAAGCTTAATAAAAAACT